>CAUYLG010016393.1:0-50103 GCA_963573385.1 Cacajao melanocephalus
GTGTGTGTGTGTGTGTGTGTGCATGTGTGCCCATGTGCACGTGCAGCACATGCATACATGTGTTACATGTTTGTGTGCCTTTCTGCCATAAGAGGAGGGTATCAGGATTAAAAATAAGGAGCTGTATAAAAAATAAGGGCAGGAAGTATTTTAAGTATTTCACTCTAAAATAAATGGTCGCTGGCCATTTATTTGCTAAACAGAAAGACCCTCTTTGGGAACTTTATCTGAGACACTGACCCAGGTGATCTGATAGCAGCAGGGAGGTGAAGAGGTGGGGGACACACAAACATCCCAGGTACAGTGGCAGTAGGGGCTGCTTAGCCTGAAAGCCAGGGTAAGAGTTAGCTGAGAAAACTCTGCAGGAAGCCCTAACTGGAAACTCGGGCTTCAGCCTTGGGTTGTGGAGGAGGGAACGTGGGGTAGATTCAGAACAGTAGTAAACCTTCTGTTTACTGAGAACTTACTATATGTTAGGTACTTTATATATACTACTAATACCTCCAAACCTTATGAAGTAAATACCAATGACTCCTATTTTACAGATCAGTAAACCGAGGCTTAGAGGTGGAGTCACCCAGGTGTTGCATAGCTAGAGATGAGCAGAGCTGGTGTTTGCTTGCAGGAGGCTGACTCCGGAGCCTGTGCTCTTAACCTCTGCCCTGCTCACCCTTCCCACTGCCAGCACTGCCTCGCCTCCTGCCCTTACTGCCTTCCTCTTCTACTTTCCTTCCTGGACTGGGAGCTCTCTCAAAGTTACATTTGACTTTGTTTTCCTGGTGCTTGGCACTCTGCCTTGTGTATAGTAGTGATGAATGACTGAGCGAATGGAAGGAAGGAAACATGGATGGATGGATGATGTAGAAACCCAGGCCCCTTCCAGGGAGCTCATCATGAGGCCACTATCATAGCTGTATCCCCACTTTGCTATCTAGAAGAGGTACCTGCTTCTCTGGAGCCACAAGGATGCTCTGCCTGGTACTCTCTCTGGCTCTGTTGTTGCTATGGCAACTGCAGGTCTAGGCTCTGCTGTCCTGCAGAGGGATGAGAGCAGAGGGGTCAGAAGGGCAGAGGCAAGAGTCGCTCTCTGTTCCCCTAAGCAGGGGGCAGTGCCCCAGGCCCCTCCAGTGAGGTGCACAAACTTTTCCTGAGTACCTGGCCTGCATCTAGCCCTATGGGAAGTGTGTGAGGGAACCCCCAGGGAAGACAGACTCCCATGTGGGAGGAGGCACTCCCATGTGGAGGGACCGCTCATACTGCGGGGGGAACCAGGCAGTAGGAGCTGGGCTGTAAGGATCCCTCCTCAGAGCAAGGGGAAGAATCTCCACAGTTTTTGTTGTTGAGTTTGTCAGGCCCAAAGCTAAATGCATCACACAGGCCCTTTCACTTAGCCTTCTCAATGGTTCTATGAAATGGGCAGTATTATTCCTATTTTACAGTTGAAGAAACTGAGGCACACCCAAGGCTCTTAGAAATGGTGAGACTTGCTGAGCTAGGACATGGCACAGTGGAGATTTGAACACAGAGCCCATGCTGTTAGCCCCTGTGCTGTTTATAGTGAGGCTCTCAGTCCCCTTGGCCTTAGCACCAGCTTTGTCATGAAGGCTGGTGCCTCGTGGGCAGGATCTTGCATAGGCCTCCATATTGAGAGGGTACATGGAGAGAGGGCAGGGTGGCTGCTATTGCTTCTCTTTGGATTTAAACGTTCAGGCTGAGCAATGCTGCAGCCTAACAGGACAGCTTGTGCTGCTCTGTATACATGGCGCTTGTGCAGCTTCCCTGCCTGGCCAGAAGCCCTCTCCACAGATTTCTTTCCTCTTTGTGGCATTTTGTCCCAATGGAGAGGGCTTCTTAGAAACTGCACTGGGCAAAGCTGTGCACATCCAGAGGGCTGAACACCACTGACCTTCTCCCTGGCTCTGAATCTGGCACTACGTACAGCACCTGCTGTAGTTTCGCTTGGCCCTGATTCCTGGGGTGGGAGTACATGCGGTATTTATGGGCTGACTCACTGTCTTTGGCTGGGAGAACCGGGGGCTGACCTACAGCTTCCAGACCCCTGGGGGCTGATTCAGCACTAGCCATGCCTTTTGGAAGAGATGCAAGGGCATCGTCAGTCCCTGGGGGTTCAGCCACTGTCCCAGGAGACCTTTAGTCTAACATAGCTCAGTTCATTCTTCAGGAAGAAAGCCTTCTTCACAGCAGTAAGGCTGTGGGGGCTGTGGGCGTCATCTCTGGCCAGTTGGGAAGACAGGCAAGGGCAGCTAATGAAAAGAAACAGGGCGTGGGTCTTTGCTATTTCTACTTTAAATAAAGTTGCTCCAAGAGAAACCTAAAATATCACTGACCTGTGGATTTGAAAGAAACAGATGGGACAAAACTCTTCCAAACTCCCTACCCAACCCCTGTGCTACAGCTCTCACTTCACACCTTTAAGACCCACCTTTTCCCACCAAGAAGAAATGTCTTTGAACATCTCTGAGGTTTATGTGGTTCCCTCTTTCTGAGAGATAATTTGTTGTTGACAGTTTTATTTTCTGGCTTCTTTGTGGGGCTGTAGAGAAACATCAAAGGGTGGAAAAAGCCATTTTCCCTGGTAAAGTAGGGCCCCACATTGTGCAGGAGGAAATAAACCAGACTCAGATGAATGGAGTGAATACAAGCATTTGAGAGACAGCACTATTATGTAGATTTGATTTTCTTTGGGGAGGCTCTTCACATTTTTCCATCTGTAAGGGAGCTGAAGATGTTACAGCTGAAACTCAAAGCAGGTCTGTTTCACATTCCTCAGGCAGGCCTCAGAGCCACACAATTTCACTTCCAATTACTTACCGCACTTCATTGATCTCTGACTTACTTTGCAGCCATTGGTAGTCTTCCTATTAGACCCAGTTCCTTGGGGACAGAGCCCCTGTCTTCTACTTTTGTTCCCCACATAGAGCCAGACCCAGGCAGACACATGCTGTTGCTCAGTACTTGGTCAAATGCCTTTTCCTCACTGTTGAGTCAAGATGATTGAATAAATCCCAGGCAATGGTTCTTTTTATAATGAGATGCTTGGTGGTGAATCCATACTACCAGGAGAAGAAGGATCATTTCAGAACAGGATTTGTGCACAGAGACATTCACTAGAGTGTTGTTTATAACAGCAAAAAAAGTGGAGACAACTTCCCTCAATAGGGAAAGTTGGGTAAATTATGGTACCTACATACAGACAATGAGAGAGTAAGCAGCTATTTTTTTTAAGACAGGGTCTTACTTCTTCACCCAGGCTGGAGAGTAGTGGAGTGATCATGGCTCATTGCAGCCTCTGCCTCCCAGGCTCAAGCAATCCTTCCGCCCCAGCCTCCCAAGTACCTGGGACTACAGGCGCACACCACTGTGCCTGGCTAATTTATGTATTTTTTTGTAGAGATGAGGTTTGCCATGTTGCCCAGACTTGTCTCAAACTCCTGAGCTCAAGCGATCTTCCTGCCTTGGCCTCCCAAAGTGCTGGAATTACAGGCGTGAGCTACTGTATTCGGCCAGTAAGCAGTTATTTTAAAGAATAAGGTAGAGCCAAATGTTCAAAAAAAGATAACCAAGAAGAATTAGTTGGTATGATGCCATTTATGCAAAAAAGGACTAAAAAGATGCTTACATACATACACGTGACACATACACAGAAAAATTTTGGAAGGATACACAAAAAACTTCATATTGGTTATCTCTGGGTAGTGGACTAAGAAGTCAGAAATGGGACCTTTAGTCTGTTACTTAATTTTCCAGTTAGTACTTGAATTTTAAAATTATGACTGTATTACTGTTTTTATTTTATTGTTTTAAATAACAAACTAGTTAAACAAGCAAGCTATTTTTGGATGCCAGTGCGAAAAGTTAACTCTAAAAGATGCCCCTCCCAGGGGCAGGGGTGGGGCAAGGCGGAGTGGGGTAAGGCGGAGTGGGGTGGAGAGGGAGGACCCAGCTGAAGGCACACATTGCCCTTCCTTTCACTCTGTGGCTCTTGGCTCCCTCTGCTTTCGGTCACTGGTCAAACCAAACAGCCTTGGTGGAGACGAGATGGACCACGAGAATGTTATGAATCACAGCCTCGGAGTGAGTTAGGACTTTCTGGACATTCACCGACCACTGTCAGCTGCCACCAACCCTGCTCTGGAGGCCGGCCATGTACCCCACAGCACTGGACGAGGATGGCGCTGATCACATAGATATGGACTCCATCGTTTGGGGGTGAATCAAGTTTCTGTCTCACTCAAAACCCACCAATGGCTCACCTCTGCTTGTTGTATGAAGTCCAAATTTACCTTGTGTGAGCATTCAAGGCTGTCCATGTTCAGCCTCACTCTTATCTTTTCAACCTCATCTGCCACAACTTCTCAGTATGTGCCAACACCAGGACTGCCTGGGTTGGAATCTGGGCTGTGCTACTTACCACCCTGACCGTAGATAAGTCACTTGCCCTTCAGTGCCTGTTTCCTTATCTGGAAAGTAGGGAGGTTAAGAACAGCACTTATATCCTAGGACTAACATGGAATTGTGCACATTAACAAATGTGTGTGCAGAATGGTGCCTGGCACACAGTAGGTGCTGTCTCACCTGCCTCTATTAGGCCTTCCTACCCTCACTCCATGGTTCTGGCCGGAATGCCTTTCCTGGCCATAGTCCTGGTTATTTTTCAGAGGCTCTATCAGGCAGCGCTGCACCATGAGGCCTTCCCTAATCACCCTAGGTGTCCAGTGGTTCTTGGACATCCCAAATCACGTGGGGAACTTGGTGAAGCGCAGATTCCTGTACCTAACTTTTCGGGATCCCACTGAAGTCTGTGACACGGCCCAGGAAGCTGCACCCAGGTGATACCCCTATGTGTAGTGCGGAGTCACACTTGGAGGAATAGGTCAGTACTTGGAAGGTCATCTTCTGCTGTTCTCTTCTAGGGAACAGGCTTGGTCCTATTCATTTTCCTATCTTCCGCAATGTCTCATGCACGTTAGGCTCCTGATAAATGCTTGTGGACAATTAATGACCTGGTAGGGAGAAGGGCTCACCATCTATGCCATCCCGCCCTCTCTCTGATACTGATGGTGCTAGTGTGAATGTGGGTGCCCTCATGAGAAGCTTGTGGTGTAGCTGATGCCACTTAGATCACAGATTCCAAGCAGGCTCACTGGCTTTTCCCAGGTCTATCTTCCAATAGGTCTGTAGGGAAGGTAGTCCACTTGGGTTTTCTTTAACTTTCCATTAGGAGAGAAAGTGAGATGGCTTCCTCAACTAGGGGTGCCATCAGTCACTTGAGGGAAATCTTTAAAAATCAAGCCTAATCCAACCACTCGATTGGTTTCTGAGTACTGTGTAGGTTCAAGGTGGGGTCTGGGTAATGGACCAGGTTCTCCAGGTGATTCAGATGACACCCTTGATGATGAACCAGAGCACCATCCCAGGTTCTCAATGGGGACCGTGCTTCAGCAAGGTATGCAGAGGGGCTGGAGCTTCTGAGGACGTAAGGCCTTTCCCCAACCTAACCAACCTCTTGGCCTTGGGGCCAGCCCTATTTATTTCAACCTTGTTATTGTGCAAAGCAAGTGAGCAGATGCTGGGGAAAGTCAAACATCCTTGGGAAGGAAAAGAGACTCTGGAGAAAGAGGGCGGGGTCATCCTTAGTGGAAAGGCCAAAGGGCCCTAAGAGGACTCAAAATCCTCCATTTAAAATACAATCTCTTTCCTTAAAAACCAAAAGCTTCCTGTTAGTTGCAGCTCGTATATTTCTTAGACATCAGCTCTGTGATATAAGGTCTTAGGCTGGAATCCACCCTACAGCCAGCTTTCAAAAGCCCTTTCTGGAACTCTGTAGGCAGCACACAAGTTGCCTCAAAGACAGGCTAGAAATGTTCTGTTTTGTTATTTTTTTTAAGTTTCCTGAAAGTCTAAGAATAAAAAGGGAGTGAAAGCTTCTGCTTTGTCAATAGGAAATCCACCCCCGTCCCCAGCTCTGCCCTGGGAGCCTCATAGATTTCCTAAAGTTAAAAACAAACACTGTGACCATTTCAACTCTTGCAAGATTTAATTCTTCCTTTAATATAAATAAGGCAGCATGAAATACCAAGAGTCCCACTGCTTTCTGCTTTAGAAGCAGCTTTGATACAGAAAAGATTCCCGTTTCCCCACCGAGTTCTGTTGTCTCTGTATAAACAAGAAGCCAGAAGGTATTTTTTCCGTGAACTTTCTCCTGGAAGCAAAGGAGACGCTGTGGGAGATTCAGGCATGGTTTTGGCTTCTGGAGGCTGTTTTCCGGTTATTGGGGTCTCTTCAAAGCAAAATGGGATCAGGATGAAGAGTGGGAAAGGCATCGGCCATAAATAAATAAGGAAATTTGCCCCGATTCCGCAGATACATCTGATGGAATGAGGAAGGTTGGGCTGTGAGGGGTTGGGGGTAGCTCTGGGCTGCTGTTAGGGACACACTTGAGCTGGTTCCTTTCCTGGTGTGCCCCGCAGTTGGGTCTAGGGAGAGGCAGGCCCAAGTGCGTGTTCAGTCTAACTCCAGCTCACACTGGAAGGCTTCCTACGGGTTTGGTATTCCCTGATCACAGCTGAGCTGCTCCACCAGGAATTCACCCTGGTGGGCAAAGGGTCCCTCTTCTCAAACTTTCTGAGGTTGGTTGAGAGCACTCCTAGGGACTGGGGAAGGATCGTCTCCCTTCAGTTTATGGGGAAACTGGGCACCCCTGTCAAGTTGGTTATGCTCTCTGGAAGGCATGGGCGGCTTAAACCCTGGAGGGAGAGCACAGGTACATTCTCGACTCCCTGGCCCTCTGCAGGGGTAACTGAAGTGATGGTGAAATAGGAAATCTCAAAGGGCCAGTGAAGCCACAGGTGGAGAAGAAGCTTCCTGATCCGCCTGAACCAGACCTGGAGATGGAGCCCAGCTCCAACCACAGAGCCTCTCCCAGGCTCTTTGGGTCTGGGTCATCTGTGTGGTCACACAGAAGGGGTGGGTTCTTTGCAGTGAGGGAGCCCTGCTGGAGTGAGGAACTAGGGGCTCAGAGGCTGCAGATTGGAGCTGGGTTTCCACAGTAGCTCTTGCTTCCATCACACCCTGCCCTAGGATTGGGACCCTGAGGACAACCCAGGGTTATGACATCCTGGCTCCTGATCTCTGCAACTTTCTCTGAACTGGGCCAGGCTGCAAGCCAGACCCTACCACACGAGTAGCATTCTTGAGCACCTCACAGAACGAGTCCACTGTCACAGTAGAGACTTCACTGCAGGACGCAGGACCAGAAGACACAGAGAGCTGTGACCCTGCATACACCCTCTGGGAGTGCCATGGCCTCGGGTGCCTTGTGGATGCCAATGAAGAAGTGACAGAGCTGCTTTTCCAGCTGTCCTTTGCCCCAGTGACCCTGTGTGTCTCCTTCTCCAGGTGAGCTTCCACCTTCAGCATCTGTCCTCCCCCTACCACACTGATAGTCGGAGAGACCAGCTTTGGAGAGAATCAAGAGAGGTGTGGGGCCGCTGAGCTGGCACCCAGCATGGCAAATGACACTCACCACGCTCAGGACCCAGTATGCTGGGGAAGGGACAGCAGAAGGGGGTGCACCTGAGAGAGCAGTGTAGCTGAAAAAGTGGCTATGTTTCTCTATGCCACCAAGTACCCATTTCCATGTGACAGAGATGTTAGTCACTTGGGACCCGAATCTACACAAGGTCTTTTCTCCAAATAGTATAAAAAAGTGGCAGCCATGGTGGCACTGCTGTCATGCAGGTTGTGGAGCAAAGATGGACATTCCCACATCTGTCCCTGTTAGTGCTTTGGCTGCAGACGGTCAGGCTGAGGGCTCCTGGGAATAGTGGTGCTGGGTCTTAACACGGTTCCCCGTCAGCCTTCTCATGGATCCTCTGCTAATATTCAAGTACAGACTGGATCTGGGATGCAAAAAGATTTCCACCCAATCCAACATCTGCATTGTTTCCAACTCAGGGTCCACTGCATGTTCTGCCACCACCTTGGCCATTCATGATGATCCAGAAGTAAACTGCAGGGGATCAGTCCCTAAACCCAAACGACAGCTTTACCAACAGATCCCAATGGTACCAGCTTCCTTTGAAATTCTGTTTCCTCTGCACCGTAGGGCCTGGCTTCCTGGCAGGCTGAGCACGGCTCCCACGAAAGCCTGCCTTGTCCCCAGGACAGGGATGGCAGATGCCACCAGGAGTGTGACTGTGAGGAATGCCCTCATCCTAGCTTCCAGGGTCCCACATGCTCTACAGGACGTTGGCTTTTTGGGGCAGGCTGGCGTGGTCTGAGGGGACATGTAGGGAATACTCACTAACGAGCGCCGGGGCATTCTTGAGCATCTCATAGAAGGAGTCCAGTGTTTTACGGTAGAGACTTCGCTGTAGGACGAAGGGCCGGAAGAGGTTGAGGGGCTCAGCCCTGAGCACGGCCTCCGGGAGGCCTATGGCCTCGGGCACCTTGCGGTTGCCGATGAAAAAGTGGTGGAGCTTCTTCTCCAGCAAGCTCTTCTCCAGGAAGCAGAGCAACTCATGCAGACGAGCGTCTAGCTGCCCTGCCTTCCAGTCAGCGGCCCGCCGGCAGAGCAGGAGGTGCAGCAGGGCGGTCTTCAGGTGGTAGCTGCTGAGCCCGCTGGGGCCGGTCAGGCGGCTCTGCTTGGAGAGCAGGAAGGAGGCGATCTGCAGGCAGCTGAGGTGGCAGGCGCCCTCGGGCAGCGCCTTCAGTGTTGTCTTGAGAAAGCGGCGCTCGTAGACAGCAAAGGACAGGAGCCAGTCTGTGCTGGAGGCCGGGGTGCCCTCGGACGGCTCCCTGGGAAGGTGGGAGACAAAGTACAGGTCTGAGTCATCACACTGGATCACAGGAATCAGGTTGAAGGGCATGAACTTCCCTGAGCGGAACCTGATCTTCAGGGAGCCCGGGCTGTCCAGCTGGCCAAAGGCCAGGTCAAACTCGTACTTGTGGGCGATGCCGTGCCAGGCTCTGGTGAGGGCTGTCTGGAACCACTTCATCACCTGCATCGTGTCCAGGTACGTGGAATCTGTGGCACACAGCAGGTTCTCCGTGTCGCCGCAGGGCGGCGCCGTGCTGTTCCTGCCGTGCAGGAGACACAGCATGTCTTCCCCAAGCTTGGTCTTGCCGCAGATGCAGCTCAGTGTGTCCCCGTCGGCACGGACCACCTTGATCTGGCCGTAGCCCTGGCGATCCAGGGGCACTGAGCCGCTGGAGCACCAGAGCTCTGGATGGAAGCGGTAGGGCTCAGGGGGTGTGAAGGGCACAAAAAGATGGCACAGAAGAGGCCTGTCCACCTGCCAGTTCTCGTACATGCTGTCCACGCCAATGAAGTCCTCCACCTCCATGTCGGTGTCGCGATTGCAGAGGCTCCTCAGGGCTTCCAGCAAGTCATCTACGAAGCCTTCCAGGAACTCCCGGGTACGGGCAGCATCGGCTGTGGCCCCCCGGATGCAGTGCTCATAAAAGTGGCCAAGCGTGGCCTTGTTGGGCAGGGTGAGGCCCTGCAAAGGGGTGCCCCCCAGCCCAGGCAGCTCATCCTCCTCACTGCCCAGGCATTCGGGGGAGGGCCCCTCCTGGTGGTCCTGCCGCCACACCTCGATCATCAGGAAGAGGATCATGCAGAGGGTGCTCCAGAGGTCCCAGGCCGCGCGTGTCTCATTCTGCTGCCTGCCCTCCTCCGCCACCTGCTTCAGTGCCTCCTTCTCAGCTGCCAGCCGCGCCACCTCCTCCTCCAGGCGCAGCTGCTCCAGCTGCAGCTTCTCCTGGTGTGCCTGCATCTTGCGGATGATCTCCTCCTCATTCTCGGGGACTGTGGCGTTCTCCCGCGGGAACAGCAGCGGGTGGTTGACGATGGCCGTCACCACCACCAGACACACGCGGAAGAGCCCCATGGCCATGGTTGGAGCTTTCCTGGGAACAGAGAGAGACTGATGGTCACACTAAGCTTCCCTCAATGCCACTTCATCCCTGGACCCCGCACCAACCTCAGCCCCTTGGGGCCAGTGAAGGTCTTAGTTCTCCCACCCAACCCATCGACGCTCACTGCAGCTGCCTCAGGAGCTTCAGTCTAGCCATGGAAGAGCCCCAAAGGCCTACCCTGGGGTGGGCATGTTTCTGTCCTACCCAGACATTTCTGGATGGCAGCAGCACCCCACTGTCCCTGGGAACCAACCCTTTTCTCTTACCAGTCCTTATGGCCAGGGTGAGGATACATCCACCTCCAAGCTCCTGGGTGGGCTCAAAACCCAGGCCCAAGACAATCAGACATTCTGCCCCCCAGCTACAGCCACAGCGATTGGTTCTGGGATGAGCATTTGATCCAATTTGGGCCAATGAGAGACAGATGTAGGATGTGTTGGGCCCAATGGGGAGAAAAACTCATCTTGTTGCTAGTTTGGTTGCTAGGTTGCTGAGGGAACAGGATTACACCTGCAGTGGGCTCTCAGGAAGGGAGCCCGCCTGAGAAAGACACCAACACAGAGGAAAGCAGAAACCCCCTCCCCGTACTCAGCTCTGCTTGAAGGGATTGCTGTCTTCAAGCAGACAGGTGGGTGAGCTCTTGTCATACAAGTCAATAAAGAAAACCCTTTTAAAGTCAGTTTGAGTGGCCTTTCCACCACTTGAAATCAAAATAGTCCTGAATAAAACATCCCCTTCTCTCCCAAGTGAATGCCATCTTCCTGCAATACAGTAAAGCCTAGTGGTTAAGGGAAAAAGGGCTATGTTCCAAGCCAGCACGGTCAACTGAATAGCTGTGTGACCCTGGGCAAGTTAACACACCTCTCTGAGCCCGGGTTTCCTTACTGCACAAGAGGAAAGCAATAGTACCCCACAGGGTCATGGTATTGATAGATGCGATGATCCCTGCAAACTGCACGGCCCAGTGACCAGGGCACAGCACATATTCACCAAACAGTAACTGTTTCTGAAGTAGACTTGAGCCCTTATCCTCCTCTTCTGTAAATGTCTCCTTCTGATCTGGCAGACCTTACCCCAAATTCAGACACACTCTCCTGGCTTTTGTCTTTCCCCAGGACAATCTTGGAGATGACCAGAGAGCAAAAAGTCACTGGCTTCTTGTCATCAGGCATCTGAACTTTAAATCTGACTTCTTAATTGTGAAGGGAGGCACTCCATTCCCCTAGGATTAAGTGGATTTTTAAGTCTCAAGTGAGTTTTGGGGAAAGGCTAATCCCTACAATCTTTGCAATTCAAAGCATGATCCAAGGACCAGCAGCTGTGGTATCTCCTGGGAGCTTGTTAGAAATGCAGAATCTCGGCCCCACCCACACTTTCTGAATCGGAATCCACATTTTAATACCATCCACATAAAAATCTGAGCACTGTCTTACGCCACTGCAGGCCTTACTTACATCCTCTCTCCTCCTCAGCAGGAACCCTGGGACTTAACAATCTATTTGCACACTACAACTACCCCCTCTCTGCTTGGGACCTAGGCGACAAACGGCCAAATGCAAATCAGCTGAGGTCCTGAGATAGCTGAGAGCACAGGGGTCCTCCTTCCACCCCCTGGTGCGTGCCAATACTGGCTGATAGGAGCTTCTGTGCTAGCCTGAGCCCCATTCCCTTTCGCTTAAGCCCCTGACCTGGAATTTGCACAATGAAATTCTTGTCCTAACGGTGCCTAGGAACAGGGGTAAAGATACCTCTGCAGGTAGTCCCTGGCAAGCCGCAGGATGGAGGTAGCCTGAGTTGGCTGCTGGTCTTGCCTAGACAAAGCTTGCTGCTCAGATGTGACTCAGACAGTTCCACCCCATACACAGCTGGACAGGTCTGCAGGACCCAAAAGGGTTGGGGAGTGGAGAAGGTCCATCCTCCACCCTGAGGATTCTCAGTGTGGGCCTCAGAAGTGAGCTCTGAAGCATTTCCATGGGAGTAGGAAAGCGGGGACAGGAGAAAGTGGAGGAAGTCACACTGCAGGGTGGGTGGGGTAAGGGAAAAGTGCAGGGGGCAGCAAGCCAGCTTTCCTTCCCCAAGCCAGGGAGCAGCTTGCTGGATAATGGCAGAAACAGGTCAGCCTGGTTTCTACACTAGAGAAACATCAATGGAAAGTTTTGCCAGGGAGGGTCCAACGCATAACTAACTGTGAGGCTGGGTGATTAACATGGGCGAGAGTGTTAACATAAAGGTGTAGAGTACTCAGCAGAATATCAGGCAGCAGCCAGTTAGGAGATATTTTGGGGGTTTTGAGGTCCTTCCAGGTGCCTGGATCACAGGCAGCTGCCTTTGGACACAATGGGCCTTGACCAGTCACAGTAATAGCCCAGGCAACCACCTACCTAGGTTCCATGTCAACTCAGTGTAGGATGCCACAAAGAGGGGAGTGGGGCCATGGCCAAGCCCTGTGGTTGGGAACCCTCCCTGTGTCTGTGCCACACGTCACGATGGTACTTGCTACAACTTCATTCCTGCCAGAGGAAGAGCTATAAGAGCTACTGACGCAGGCGAGGTTCAGAACTCCAAACCTACTGAAGGGACCAACTCTGTGTGCAAGGGGAGAAGAGGATAGACTTGAGAGGAGACACTGGGTCAGAAGCCAGCATGTGCACCTACTGGAGGTGACTCCAGACAAATCACTCTGCTTCTCAGAACATCAGTTTCTTGGTCTGTAAAATGGGAATAATCATATCTGCTGTTGTAAAGCTTGAATAAGACAATGCATGTAAAGTACTCAGCAACATGCTTGCCCCCGAGCAAGTTTTCTTAGAAAAGAAACTGTGATGGGATGGAAATCCGCAGATGACCCTGCCTACAGGAGTTCAGGATGGAGTGTGCGCAGACACCCCTAGGAGGGACTCTGGCAGGATGCAGGCAGCGCACAGTAGCACTGACAATTGTAGGGTTACAGACAAGACTCAGCAGAAGCACCAGGGAAACAGGGCACCTGCGCGGGAAGGACTGCAAGGAAAGGGGGCCTGGGCTGTAGACCCAGCAGACCTGGGCTCTAACCTTGAGTGACTGTGGGTGGATGGCGCAGCTTCTGCGCTCCCACACTTTCCCTGTGAGAAGGAGTTAATAACACTCCTTCCTTCACAGGGATGTTGGGAAGGGCAGGTGAGATCATACACCTCGGGTGCTTAGCACTGGGCAGGCTCCTCCTCCTCCTCAGCATCCGCGGGCTTCTGCTTTCTCATTTGCCCAGCACAGCAGCCCTGCCCGAGCCCCAGGCGCGGGGAGTAAACACACGCTGGAAAGTGCTCTGAAAGCACAAGATGTTCCGCTGTTATTGCTCTTCCTTGGCACATCCCAGAGTCCACCCTGGCCCCCAGCAAAGGGGAGAAGCCTTTGGAGCCTGGGATCCTCCTGCAGGTCAGGGGTTCCCTCTGACTCACTTTCTGATATAAACCATCTCCCCACTTCTCAACTTACTGCTTCCCTGGATCAGATCCCAGCTGTCATTTGGCTCCTTGTTAAACCCTGCACAGGCTGGCTCAGTCTGCAGCATCCTAAGGGATAGGACGGGGGTGGACAGGCCGAAGCAGAGAACAGGGCTGTGGCTGCTCAGGGCCCACTAGATGGGGCTCAGTTTGAAGCTTTTACTACTTCCCCTTCCCAAACCAAGTCATAGGGGACACTGCCCTGGGGGCCCCAGGGGTCAGAATTATCTCCTGCAGGCCAAGGGGATTCCAGAATAAACCTTACAAACTAGTTCAGGTCAAGACGGGAAGGAGGGGGTCGACACACCCCATTATATCCTCCTCCCTTTGGAATTCAGGCACAACTGACCAACCTTAACATGAAAACAGAGATCTTAAGAGTGACAAAACAGACTCTCTAGCAATAAGATCCCGAACTCCAGTCCACTATAGCATCACACGACAGATAGCAGGCCCTGAAAGAAATCAAAGTATTTTACCCCAAAATATATCTCTTTGACATCTTTTGAAATGGGCCTGAAAAGCTGTCTCTTGTCAGGAAAATTTACATTCTGTGCAGAATTTCCTTCCCTTTCCAGGTCTCTTCCCAATCCAGGAGAGATTAATTAAGAGTCTGGCACCTTTATAGATCTAATAGACATTTACCATCTCCTCTCTCTGAAGCCCACTTCCTGGAACTTCATCTACATAGTAAGAACCGTGGTCTCCATAACCCCTTATCCCAGACACTCCTTTCTACAGATTCCAGGTCTTTAGATAATAACGTAACTCTTTCAAACAATTGCCAGTCAGAAAATCCTTGAATCCACCTATGACCAGGAAGCCACTCCTTGCCCTCACTTCAAGTTGTCCCACCTTTCCAGACCAAACTAACATATACCTTACACATGCATTGATGGACGTCTGCCTGTAACTTCTTTTTTTTTTAGACTAAATCTCACTGTGTCGCCCAGGCTGGAGTGCAGTGGCACGATCTCGATTTCAGCTTACTGCAACCTCTGCCTCCCAGGTTCAAGCAATTCTCCTGCCTCAGCCTCCTGAGTAGCTGAGACTACAGGAATGCCCCACCATGCCCAGCTAATTGTTGTATTTCCAGTAGAGACGGTTTTTCCCAAGTTGGCCAGGCTGGTCTTGAACTCCTGACCTCAAGTGATCTGCCTGCCTTGGCCCCCCAAAGAGCTGTGATTACAGGCGTGAGCGCCTGGTCTGCCTGTAACTTCTGTCCCGCTAAAACGTGTAACATCAAGCTGTAACCCAACTGCCTGGGGCACATTTTTAGGATCTCTTGAGACTGTGCCTCAGGCCTTGGTCACTCAGATGGGTTCAGAATAAATCCCTTCAAATATTTTATAGAGTTGATTTGTCCACAAAAGGGAGGGAAGCAGGGCGTTCTGACATTCTGAGACAGGACGGGTAGTGAGGAGCCTTTCCTGAATCATGGATGTGTGTATATGTTGTGTGCATGTACTTGCACATACATGCACATGCCTCCTCAAAGAGTCTCCTACTCCCAATTCAAGGATGTCCACCTCTGCCTTGGCACAAAGTTCTCACCTCTACCAGGCTCTCCCACACCTGTGGTCTGAGACATCAGCCAGTAGGTTTGGCTTTGAGAATAAACCTGGGTCACTTGGCGGGCTTTTTTCTGTCTACTTGCCAGGAAGCCAGCAGGAAGCCTGCTGAATTCCTCTCCACCTCCGCCTTTGTCCAGAGACGGGCGGCCCATGCTGTTCACAGCTAAACTTAGCCTGGCAACGCTGGGGTCATGAGGCAACAGGGGCTGAGGGAAGGCGGAAGCTTCTGGGTGGCCCGGACAGAGGGCTCCAGGTGGCTGGCGAGGACCAGTGGTTTATTCAGACCCTTACTCTGAGGCTGGCCAGAAGCCAAGACTCTGGGGGAAATCCAAGATGGCTTCCTTCCTTCACTGGGGTCCCTCACTCCTGGGTCCCCCAGGGCCTGCAGCACTCCCCACCATAGCTTAATCCAATAAACACCACAAAGCGTTGTCCAATAGCCATAGCTCCCATTTCTCAAGCCCTCACTAGGATGTGCTTGGCACTGCACACACTGACCACGGTAACCTTCTAAGAGGTGGGTGCCATCCCTGTTGCAGATGGGTTAACCAAAAGCCCAAGAGACTAAGTCATTTTCTAGCCACAGGACTAGAAAAGCCATAGCTGGGCCGAGATTCAAGCTCATTCTGTCTTTGCCAGCAAAGCTCATGTTTTTCCACTGTGCTACAGGTACGGAGCACATACTGAGCTCGAGGAGCATGCTACATGCTTCAGGGCCTGCGATGATGAGTATGGCCTGACCCCTGGTAGCAAAAGCATTACAATCCACGTGGGAAGGTAGACAGCCACTACGTACGGGGTCCCCAAACACGATGAGGTGTAGGGCATGAAAGGCATACGAGCTACAGGCTGCAAAAATGCAGAGGAGGGAAGGAATTTCCTTCCCGTTCTCTGAGGGCCTCTCCTTGCCTGGAGCTTCCCTGCCCTCACCTGTTGGGGAGATGTCGGTGTGTAACCCCTTGGCTCCACCTTCATGTCCTCCTCTCCTTCCAGACAGAATTCTTTCCACCAACCAGGAACAGTAGGAGCCTGTGTCCGGCCCCACAACCTGTTCACCACACCGCCTTTGCCTACTGCCCATCTACTCCCACTAAGGGTTGGCTGACCATAGCCTTAAGCAGCAGGGGTGCCCAGGACTCATTTCTTGGTTGCCCGATATTCCCTCTGGGACAGTGGTTCTCAACGTGCTTAGCAGCAACAGTGCCACCTAGCAACTTGTTAGAAATGCAAAATTTCACAGGCAACCTCAGACCTGCTGATCAGAAATTCCAGGGCTGGGGCCCAGCATCTGTGTTTTAACAAGCCCTCTAGGTCATTCTAATGCCCACTCATGTCTGAGAACCACTCCTTCCCAAACCAGGTGTCCTCTGGGTAGGTGGGTGGGGCTCCTGCAGGGTCACAGCAGCCCACATCCTGGAAATTGCCAAGGGCCTGCCCAGCACCAGCCCGACAGATGCAATTAGCTCTGCTAATTACAACAGCAAAAGAAGCCCTGGGCCTGGCATCACGTTCAGAGCCAAAATGAGCAGCTGATAGGTTTCCTTTGCGAAATGGGATAAAGGACTGGCTGATGGCAGGGAGGGCACTGTTAGCCCAGGCCCTCAGGTGACTTGGGTCCCTTTCACTGTCTAGGTTCTGGGTCCTCCAGAAAGAAGGAGCCAAGGGATAGCCAAACCGCCATGAGTCTGGGCTGAACCCCTGCTGTATCCTGGCCGAGTGCTGGAGTTTCTCAGTCCCAGCTTCTGAGGTACGCAGTTGTTGGGGGAAAATCAAGCCAAAAGTGTAAGAAAGTCAGAATGTAGAGTTGAATTTAGGTTTCTTCATTTTACAGATGTAGAAACTGAGGCCCAAAGTGGAGACATGCTAGACCTGGAGGGTGGGTGGGGCAGAAGAGGCAGGCTGGGCGTCATCCCGCGGACCCTCCCAGGGAGCACCCGGCAGTGATTCCAGCACAGAACAGGGGAGGGGTGGGGAAAGGTGAAGATGTTTTCCTGACCAGTCATTTAGGAAGCAGGTGCCTGATTCCAGGCAGGATGCTAAGTACTCTGCATGGTTTTGTCATTCAATTGTCACCACCTCATTTAGGTAGTCGCATTAAACCTCTCTTACAGATGAAGAGACTGATGTTCTGGGAAGGCCACTGGGTGGCCTCTAGGAGCCCTGAGTCTGCAGTGCATGACTGAATGTGAGCAGCACCTAGGCTGAGTATGCCCCTCCCTCTGCTCTCCTATCCCTCAAGGGACTGATGGAAGACTGAGTGAGTCCTGCCTCTTCCCCTGCCTGGGGGCACCTCCGCAGCATCACTGTCAGTGGTAACCACCAAAATTATCCAGGTTGGCTGTCCCCTGAGCTTCCCAGGCCTTGTAGAAACAGGACTATAAGAAAGGCTAGCAGTGCATGAGTTTGATTCTGTTTTAAAGTTTGGAACCCATGGGCGCATAGTCTGAGCCGTTGTGACACTCTCTCTCCTTCCCTGGCTCAGCCTACTCATCTCACCCTCGATTCCATGCTTCTCTCTAGCAGGGCTCACGCCCCACACTGGAGTGACACCAGCTTCCCATAGCACAAGGAGAGCTCAAGGCCCCTTCTCCAGGAGCCTGCTCCTGGACCTGGCCTATCTCGCCCTTCCTGGAACTCCTGCAGGTTAGGCCATCTTCCTGCTCTGTACTGTGTCATTCCCCGGTCCCTGCCTTCCTACCTACAGTTCCAGCATGGTCAAGAAGCTGAATGTTCTCCTGTAGCCCCAGGGGTACTACACACGGGGATGGGCACACTGCAGGCTCCCAACATGTAACTGGGAGTTGACTTATTGCCCATTGAGAGGAGATGGCTGGAGGCAGATAGAGCTGTGGGAGTGACATGTCTCCACCAACTCATTCCTTGTTGCCTAACTCAGGACAGAGGACACAGCACAAATGGCTCAGTAACGCTGGCTCTGAATGAATCACTGCTCAGCCTGATTGGCTCCCATCCTCGCAGGACAGTGGGAGAGGAGAAGGGCCCTGCCCCAGTAAGTGCAAGGCTGCATTGCTGCTCCCACCAGGGCATCTCAGGCTGGGCCCCTCTTCACCTGCACCCGAAATGGGGACAGGAGAGGGAATGTAGGGGGAGGGCGTTTGAGCAGACTGAGGCTGGAGGCTGGGCTCAGGAAGGGGAGGGAGGGACAGGCGAAGAAAGGAAGTGAGGAAAGAGGAAGGAAGAGGACCAACAAAAAATCATTGAGAAAGTAGGTAGAAAGGGTGTGGCTCTGGGTGCCCAGCACTTCCCCTTCTTCTCCGCATCCCTGCAGCCTGAGCCCTTCCAGTCACCTGGCCCCTCCCACTGGGCAGGATCATCATGTTGGCCTCCACTAGCCCACCTTCCCCGGACCTGCCTCCCTGTGGCCACGGGCTTTCTCCCTTCCTCTCTTCCAGCCACCTGTCTCGAGGCCCCGGGTTGTAAAATCGAGCGTCTGGGAGGGCCAGCCCGCAGGGAAAGTGAGCGAGGCTGCAGTGGACAGCTGGGGGGACACTGGTCAACTGGATGGCATATGTTTCATCTGAAGGGGCGAGTTCCCACATCACACATTCTGTGCACCTGGAACGGCAAAATCTTTGTTTTTCTCCAAGAAAAGCCACTAATCTGGATTTTATCAAAATAACCCCATTTTTAAATGTTGGCTGCTATTTCAACAAAACTCTTTAAAAACCACGTGAGCAATGCTGGGTGCCGTGGCTCACACCTGTAATCCCAGCATTTTCGGGGGCTGAGGCAGATGGATCGCCTGAGCTCAGGAGTTTTGAGACCAGCCTGGGCAACATGGTGAAACCCCTTCTCTATCAAAAATATAAACAATTAGCTGGGCGTGATAGTGCATGCCTGTGGTCCCAACTACTCAGGAGGCTTAGGTGGGAGGATCACTTGAGCCTGGGAGGCCGAGGTCACAGTGAGCTGAAATGGTACCACTGCACTCCAACTTGGGTGACACAGTGAAGTCCCATCTCAAAAATAAAATAAAATAAATTAGTGGCCACCCAGAGCCTGTGGGCTCTGGTCTGCAACCCCCCATGAAGAGTTCCTCAAAGTTACCCCTAACCTGGGACTCTCCTTCCTCCTACCCCATCAGCAACTACTCAGCAAACCCACTATTTCCTCTGAGTCCGTGACTCCCTGAAATACCAGCTCCACCTTTCTCCCCAAACCTAGGCCTGACTCTGCTCCAGTGCTTCCCGGTCAGCCCCAGCAGCCACCTTGGAATAATCCTAACCAGCACTTATGAGGGCTGACTCCGTGCCAGGCCTTGTAGGGGCTTAGTGTAAACACCAGGGCAGATTTTCTTCCTTCCCCAAGGCCTCTGCAAGGACTAGAAGAAAAGAGAAAGAGGCCTTGTTGGGGTTGGCATCTGGTGACTTTTTTGAGTCCCTCCCTCTTCTAAGAGTGGGCCTTGAGGATGCTTAATGCTTTGGGTGGGTGGGAATGGGCACCCCTGAGTCCAGCCAGCGTGTCCACATGCGGACAGCAGAGGCTCGCCTAAGCAAAAAGGCCTGATGCGGCGGCACTTAGGAGCGCTCGGTATCATAGTAAGGCCTGTGGGCCCCAGGAGCCCCAGCTCTGCCTCCCTAACCCATGGGAGGGCCCAGACTGACTGAGTGGGATGCTGGGCTCAGAAGCACCCAGGGGTCAGTCTGGACCCTGGTGAGGTGGAGCAGCAGGACAGACAGTAGAGAGGGGAGAGCTCCACCCCAGTGCCTGCTTGAGGCAGCCCTGCCACTGAGCAGGTGGGGAAGTACACATGGGACAGGAGCTGCCTTTTGGCTCCAGCAAGCCTCCATTGTGTGCACGTGGACACGCTGGCTGGACTCACGGGAGGTGCTGCTCACACCCGTCCAAAGTGTTAAGTGCTCTCAGGGCCCACTCTCAGAAGAGGGAGCGGTTTCAAAAAGTCACCAGGATGCCAACCCCGTCCTCAGGACTGGGTCATGCGGTGGCCTGCCAGCCAGCAGAGGCACAGGAAGGACAGAGGGCTGGACTCTGCTGACTCTGGGTGGGCGAGCCACATCCTTCCTGTTCCCGATCCTCCGCCAGCTGGTGCACGCCCCTCGGCGAGCAGATGGAAAAGGCAGGGAAGCCGTCCTCTCCCAGGAAGGACAGAGTGTCCCTCTGTCCAGCCGCTCTGCCTGCCTCCCCCAGCAGGACGTCACAGAAATCACAGCATCCTGGGATAGACAGACCAAGGCCTGATGTCTATGGCTGTGGAGAGGACAGTGAGGAGAAGAGACGACGAGGAGTAAAACAGTGGCAGAGGCAAGGATGCGACTCCCTGCAACCCTGAGCTCTGGCCCACACCTTTTCCCCCACCCATTCCCTCCAGGGCATTTCAGATCCATTCAGCTGTGTGGGTTGAATGGCAGCCCTCAAAGTATCCCTCCTCATGCTAAACCCCAACCACTATGATTGTGATCTAATTTGAGAAAAGGGTCTTTGCAGATGAGATTACTTTAAGGATCTTGAGATGAGATTGTCCTGGATTACCCGAGAGGGCCTGAAATCCAATGACAAGTATCCTTACAAAGTGACAGAAAAGAGAGACAGAGGAGAGGTGAGGGGAGACGGACGCCAGGTGGGAGTGACGGTGCCACAGCGGAGAGTCATCTAAGTCAACAGGAGCTGGAAGAGGCAAAGAGGGACTCTCCTCTAGAATATCCGGAGGGAGCGTGGCCCTGATACCTTGGTCCTGACCTCTAAAACTGTGAGAAGAAATCCTGGTGTGTGGCAACTTGCTACAGCCACCCCAAGAGACTACTGCAGTCTCCAAGTGTGATGCACCCTCCTCTCTCCCAGCCAGCTCCCCTCGCTGACCTTCCTCTTTGTTGGGGTATGTCTAGTCTCCCCAGCCACCTCTGACCTGGCCTTTGCTCTGCACCAAAGCCTAGGGATTCCATGTGAAATGGAATGTCACTTACATGCTGGCCAGCGTAGGCCTTTGGGGTCAGCTCGTCTGAGCTCTAACACTCGACAACCCCTAGTTAGCTCCCCAACCCTGCACGTCTCCCCTCCCCATTTCAATAGGGTCTGGTTTCCATGGGATACATGTCAGCGCTATAAGAATGATGTTCAAGCCTGGCCCAGCCAGCCTCAGAGGACCCCTTGGTTCCCTCTCTGCCTGGCCCAGCCACTTCAGATCATCTCCTGTCCCCCAAATACCTCCTGCACCCCCCACCGCAACACCATTCATGGAAACATCCATGCTTCACCTCTCTGCTGGCCAAAACCCTACCCAACTGACTTCATAGCAAGCCCATCTCAGAAACCACTTCCAAGGAGCCTTTCTGGATCCTAAGACAAATCCCTCTTTCTTCTAAGGGAGGGAGAAGGACATAGGAATTAGGTCCCACTAAGTGCAGCCAGGCACCTTGTGTAGTTCAGATGGCTCTGCAGATGTACCTGGCACAGCCAACCCAGGCTAGTCCCGTGTGTCTCTATCCTTAAGTTGTCCTATTTAACCCTCGCAGCAACCCCAGGGGTGGGGGCCATCAGCCCCACGTTCTTGGCAGGACGTGCTGAGAGGTGGAGCAACATGCCCAAGATCACACAACAGCCTGGCTCCAGGCCCCGTGTCACCCTGGTGTGCCCCGCAGCTGCCTCTGTCCTTGTCCTGCCCTATCACCTTCCTCACTGTGAGCTTCTCGAGGGCAAGGGTGGGGTCCTGTTTATCTTTACATTCCCCAGAGCAACAGGCATAGATCTGCACTCAGTGCCAAGGACACACACTATCCTGGGGGCCCACAGCTCACACCACACACTGGAGGCACCGCTTTCACAAGAAAGCCCCCCACAAATACCCACCACTCGCAGGAAGGATGCATCTCCCACAGCCAGCCTGTGCGGGGGGTCTCCCTGGGCCACCAGGCTCCCACCTCTGATTCCTCTGCCTGAATCACAGTTCCAGCAATGCCGCCCTCGCCACTTCCCGTTGTCCTCCATTGGCTTGCTCTGGGCTCATATTCCTCAGAATTTCCCCTAGCCCTGTGGCCGCCTCTCACCCACAAGCGTGCTGGTTTGGAGAGAACATGAATAACCACCTCGGGGCAGGACATGCCAGAGTTCCCAAGCCTTGTCCCCTTCCTCCCTCTTCACCCTCTGCTCTACACACCCCCTGCCTCCAGGCAGAGCTGCAAACGTTCAGGCAAAACCACACTTTCTCAGTGGGGCAGGGAGGGGAGGCTGCACGCCCAGACATAGGCTCCGCACAACAGCAGACACACTGACTCAATGGGAAGGGGGAGGGCTGGAACAGAACCTGGGAGTAAACACAAAGGAAAACAAGGAGGGAACAAAGCCCTCCCTTGGCCACTCCCCACCCCCTCCCACTTTCCCCCTTTCACTGAGGAACTGGGATGGGTGGAATTAAATAAAGGGCCAGAACCCAGCAGCCAGCTTCTTTTTGATGCGTGGATGGGAACAAAGAAAGCCCAGCTTAGAAAGACACCCTGCCTCTAGGAGATCGGGGAGGATGAACCCTCCAGGCCTTCTCATGGCCTCGGACAAGCCAGATGCCCACCGCAGCCTCCCCACCCTACTGATCTCTTACCCACGTCCTGGCTTCCAGAGATTCTGGGCCCCACACAGCGAAAGAAATCCCAGACTGTGCTTCTACCCTGGTCCCCTGGGGCTTAGGCGGTACCTGACACAATGTCTGGGCCCCAGCTGGGCTGGGGAGAGCAGGGAGAGGAAGGGAAGCGCACACACACACACACACACACACACACGCACACGCACACACACACGCACACACTCTGCCTGCAAAGATCTAAAAACCCCTTTCATCTCAATAAAGGGGAACAGTTACAGACACAAAGACAAAGCTGTAAAAAAATTAAGAGCGTCTTCGCTTGCACTCTGCTGCAGGGATCTGGGCTGAACAATAGAGCCGGGCCTCTGCCAGCCCTCCCACACCACTTAGTCAGAGCAAACCAGTCCTCCTCTCCGGAGAGCAGAGGGCCCACATGGTAAGGCTAGGAAGAGTTAGCAAAATTGCTCCCAGAAGTACCTGTGCCCACTCGGAGTCATACTCCCTATGAATTGCACAAAACAATCCTACAACGACATCGTCTTCTAGCCACAGGGACAGAACAATAAGGTGTGATGCGGGTGCTCCACTGAGGCTGTGCTGGCACCCAGTAGGTGCCCAAATAATGCCTGCCGAATGCATGGACCCGTGACTCACGTGTGTCAGACCGAGGTGCGCAGCAAGCAGCCACTGCTAGCGTCAAGTTCACACGGGCTCATTCCCAAGAAACAGCCCATAGCTCATCAGCTGAGAAGAGCTTAACAGTTTGCAGAGGCTTAGAGAACCACAGCTAAGCAGTCAAACTCTGGAATCAGATGTCCTGGGTTTGAATCTTGGCTCTACGGCTTGCTATGGCAATAGTGTCCAATTTATGGCGTTGTGCATCATCTCACAGTCCCTCGGCAGAGCTTGGCAAATGACACTGCTGTCGGCACTGGTACTGGTGCCACGGTCAGGTCTCCCTTTTGATTTGTTAAATCGTCATGGTTGCAATGTTAAGGAGTCCTCTGGGAAGAACAACATCCCCGCAGCTCCTCCAGAAGCCTGGAGAGTATGACTAAGTGTCTCCTCCACCTCCTTGTCTTCTTCTAAAGGCCCCAGGGGCTGACACAGCGGAAGGTCAGCAGCACCCTTCCTTGCTCCCTCCAATCTGGCATTAATTGACACTGACAGCTCTTCCATTAGGTTCTGCGTACCCAGCATTGGAAGAGGGTAGGTGCTATAATGAATGCCTGCTGAATACACGAATGGAGTTAGGATTGGGAAAAGAACCTCACTGCCTTTACTCCCAGGAGCAGGAATATGAAATTCCTGGAGTGAAGTGGGAAGCTCTACCTCCCAGGAAGAAAGAATGAAGAACTTCTACATTCTTTCTTCCCAGGAGGTACCCTGCAGTCAGAAAAGCAAACCACTAACAGTGTCAGTGCCTTGGGAAATGTAAGCAAAATCCCTCCAGAGGTAGCCCTAGAGACAGAGATGGTTCCAGCCTCTTTTGGTCTGGACTGGACTTCATCTAACTGCAGACAGACTCACTGCCAACATTTAGAAAATGGCCCAGGAATGAGCCTCAACTCATTTATCTGACCCTCAGCTGCCTTGCCGTGGACACCTCCCTTCTTGTTCAAGCTTCTTGCAGAAATGGACGATAAACAGAGGATTACAGGGTAAGAGAAGGAGCGGAGAAGTAATTCTCTAAGGAGAAAAACAGGACAAGCCTCAGGGCCCTGACACACCATGGGAGGGTTTAATAAATTACAACTACTGCATCCCATTTATCGTGCAATAATGCTTTACATGTATCATTCTCACATCATAACTGGGAGGCAGGCACTTATCTCCATTTTACAGATAAGGAAACTGAAGCATAGAGGTGAGGCTGCCCACCAACATCATAGAGCCAGCATTTCAACCCAAACCTATCTGACTTTCAAGCCTGTGATCTTCCCACGAAGCCATAAGCTATGCTGCTTGGTGACCTGGTATCTGTGCAACATTAGACACGTACCTATGGACTTTCCTCCCCAGACTGTTTAGGCAAGGGTAGGTGTCAATTTAGATGAAACATGGGCATGAAGCAGGGAGTTAGACCTAATGAACGCATGAGATTCCTTCTACCAAGATTCTGTGAGTGTGGCTTGGGCTCTTTGAGATAAAAGGAATGGAAAGCCTTCTTTGCAAAGAAGGGAGTGAGGGCTTCTTGCCACTGGCAGGTAGGTATGTGTTGGGGTGAAACCGTCAGGAAGTGGCATGGTACATTAGGGACATTTTAAGGTGGCACACGGGTGGGACCAGGCAGCCCCTGCTCTCCTGCCCTCCGGCCCAGGCATGCTGCACCCCTGCCTTCTTGGGAACTCTGAAGCAAAGCCTCAGCAAACAAAGGACTCCTTCATCAACTTCAGGCGGATCCCTGACTGCTGCTAAGAGGCTACTGAAGCTGGCTCCCATGAGAACAATACGTTATGAGCATGTGGTTTTGCACCAGCGGGCAGGGCTAAAATGATGACACCTCCTTGCTACTTTGCTATAGGAGGAGGAGTGAGGGTGGGGAGGACTCCTGCATCAGCTCAGGGAAATGACCTGGAAGGGAGAAAAAGCAGTAGCAGCCCAGGATAGCTTCCAAGCTGAGGCCCTCTTCCCGGGCAGTGAGCGTCCCACTGTGTTATGCACCTGGAAGTGAGTCATTTGATAGTTGTGGGCCTTTGTATTCTTCCTAGGGACTTCCATCAGAGGATTGCAGAGTGCTCTGAATATTATCAGGACGTGCCTGTTGCTGTGCCCATTAAACAGAAAAGAAAACTGAGTGCTAGAAGGGAAAGCCTTTCCTTCCTTTCATCCTCAAATAGCCCAGGCCACACTGACAGCATCTCTTGGCAGAAGGAGTCCCCCAAGTTCATTAGGTCTGCTAATATCAGAGTGAATCACAGCAGGAAGGGACCGGAAGGCTCAGGCCTGGAGCTGGTGGTCTGCTTGCTGTCTTCTCAGTTTTGATACTTCAACTTTACGGGATTCTTTATGCCATCTGATGTTTTCTGGGCTACGGTGTCCAGGCAGACGCCTGAGGTGGCAGAAAGTCTAAGGCCCTGGGAGAGGGCAAATCTAGGTTTGAATCTTGTCTCTGTTGTTTTCTGTTTGGGGCAAGTCCCTCTGAGTCTTTCATCTGTAAAACTAGGATAATACTCACCTTGAAGGGTTGTTGTGAGGACGATAAATAAATATGTATAAACCCCTAGAAAGAAGCTTTGCTCAGGAAATAAAGCCACTACTGTTTTTTTTTTTTTTTAACAAGGCCATTCTACTTATAAGAACAATGTAATATCCATAACAATGGATTCGGGACCATATTTGTAAATAGAATCATAATCTGCAAATAGTCATCTTGGCTAATGATACTCTAATTTTCATTTATAAATCTGAAAAAGCTAGGTGCATACAAGAATTACGGCAATGACTGTAGCCAGTGATATGCTGGACATCAGAAAAGCACCTGAAGTTATGCCTAGTTGCACAAAACAAAAACTTGAATCAGGTGTCTTCAAGTGGAAGGACAAGGCGATTCCTGAAACCTCTATAGAGAGACCTACTGTATCATCTGGTTTTTCAGCTTTCTTCAGGGCAGGGAGCCTCCCTCTCCTGCCTCTTTTGTCTCCTGTGCTGATGTGTGGCAGCCCTTGCTTAGGAGGAGCAGCAGGCATCACCTGACAAGATGTGGCAGAAACCGCAGGTTACCAAGTTAAGAGCATCGGAACTGCTGAGTGACCTCAGCCTTGCAACAGTGCCATCCCAGGTGGGATGAGGTGGACATCCATGGCTGCCCCCTCTGACTCCCCTCCCAAATTAGCAAGTGTATCTCAAGCACATCCAGCTGAAAGCATTTCATGAATTTAGTTTAACCCACCTAGAATTCCCCAGGGAATGCTAGAGCTGAGTGAGGTGAACTGTGAGACTGGATTCCTATCTCCAGCTGGTCCTGCCTCTTGGGGCAGTGGATGCCATACTCTCTTCCTCTCCATGTGCACTTCATATAAGGCTCCATGAGGCCACTGAATCCCTGGCACACGGCTGAGCATAACATAGATGCACAATGACTGCTCTATCAATGAAGCCCCCATAGTAAGGATGTGAGCCTCCTATTTCTCACTGTCTTTTGTGGGGAGGCTGAAGAATAGAAAGCCACTTTTCTGATGGTCCCAACACTGCTCCGGCCTGCCCTTCCCCTAACCCTCCTTACAGATCCAGGCTGCAGGAGGCCCTCTAAGGAGTCCCGTTCAGAGAAACAAAGGAGACGGCAGCTGTCAGCACGGGGTTCTCTGACCCATGGCCTGAAGACCCACCACTAACTGACACAGCCCAGATCTGAGACCGCAGTGCCTCCCTCTCTTCACCCTCCCCCTACCCGGGCACATCCTCTCCCCAGCCTCTGAGAAACACACCTGTGAATGTGACACCTTCTATGCCCCTTCCCTTCAACATGCGTCTTACTCTTGAGGCCACTTTTTCACCTCCCTGTCTGCCTTAGGGTGGAGGTGTTGCCCTGAGCAACAGTGATGTCACCTGCAGGGTGCTTCCATTCTACTGATGTCAGGGGGTGGGCCTAATGGATAGAGGGGGAAGGTGCTGTCTGTGGGAAACCTTCACAGGTCCTAAACTATTGAGGAGTCTACAGGCCTCTTGGGCACTCCCAAATGACCCTTTCCTCTCCCAGAAGAGTTCTTAACTCTTCCTTCCTCTCTGGATGCCTGTTACAGCTCACGCCTCAAATCTGACTTTCCCTCTGCCAGAGTCGGTCAACAGGATGAGCAGCTCCAAACAAACCACTGGAAAGAGCACTGAGAATAGATGTCCTCCCCATCTAGGACAGTCTGGGTCCCTACAGCCTTGTGTCCAGACCGCAGAGGAGGGAGCAGTGACCTGATGGGGAAGAAGTCAGCAGAGAATGCAGACCCCGGATTAACTTCTGCTGTCCTGAAGAGTGCAGATTTCCAGTCTGTGCCAGCCACTGTTCTCAGTGCCTTCTGTGCTCGTCTGGCTCAACCCTCCCCACAGCCCTGAAGGTCATCCTCATTTTACTGATGATATTACCGGGGCTTGAAGAATCAAGGCACCTGCCCAACTACTGAGAATGCCCAACCACCGAGTGGTGGAGCCAGGACTCAGCTCAAGTCTGCCCCACTTCAAAGCCCATGCGCTCACACCTCCTTGGCTCTGGACACCTGGAGATGTGGCTCACTAAAGATGGGCTATGAAGGGCCTGAACAGAGACCAGAAAGAGCCCTTTAAATCCAAAGAGGCCAACTGGGCAGGGCAGGTGGCCTAGCAGCTAAGGAAGGCACTGCTTTAGGAGTGCTTCACCCCTGTAGGCCATGCAATCAGTGGCCAGCCTTGTGCCGGCCTCCATGCTGATTAGGGACCATGTGTCTTTGCTCTGTGCTTGGCTTTCTATTGATTCATCCAGGTTACCTGATCATCCTCTTGATTTGCATATAGCATTTACTTTCATGGCCTGGCCCTACAACCCTGAGATTGTACAGCAGTTACTGAACTTACACAAATGTAAATCTTTTTTTTCTTTTTTTTTTTTTTGAGACAGAGTCTTGCTCTGTCGCCAGGCACCAGGCTGGAGTGCAGTGGCATGACCTTGGCTCACTGCAACCTCACCTCCCGGGTTCAAGCAATTCTCCTGCCTCAGCTTCCCGAGTAGCTGGGACTACAGGCGCACGCCACCATGCCCACCTAATTTTTGTATTTTTAGCAGAGACGGGGTTTCACCATGTTGGTCAGGATGGTCTCAATCTCTTGACCTCGTGATCCGCCCGCCTCGGCCTCCCAAAGTGCTGGGATTACAGGCATGAGCCACTGTGCCCGACCGGCAAATGCAAATCTATGTTGCTGGGAACTAATGCTTGCAAAGCATTAAACAAATAAGTAAATAAAATTACTACATTATGAAAGAGGAAAGGGAGAAATGCTACCAGGATTTCTCAGGGAAATACTGCCCTTGAGGCACTGGCCAAGGAGATGCCCACAGCCAGGCTGACCTGAGTATCTGGTCTACCTGGCAGGTATCTTTCTGCTGGTGAGGGGGCCACAGAGGCAGACACAGCCCTGTACTATTGGACATCACTGCCCTCTGCCGCCCCCACCCCCAACCCCATGCTCCTCCTGCATGGTTCTGACTCCGGCTTTGCTAAGCACAGCTTTGGTTTCCCATATGGCTTGTCTAGGATGCAGGGAAGAGACGACATCCAGTCTGTGAGATGTTTGCAAAGTCTCCTTGCAAATTAATAAACCAGCATTCTGATTCGTACACCCACTTCTGGGAGCTTTCTCGGGGTGAATCAGTAGCTCGAGTCCAAACCAATCTGAAAATTATGGAAATCGGGTTTTTGAGTGGGCACAACTAAGAGCCATCCCCTGGGACAGGTGGCATAATCCAGGTAAACACCA
This sequence comes from Cacajao melanocephalus, assembly GCA_963573385.1. Lineage (NCBI taxonomy): Eukaryota > Metazoa > Chordata > Mammalia > Primates > Pitheciidae > Cacajao > Cacajao melanocephalus. The sequence continues at coordinate 28,989 of CAUYLG010016393.1, forward strand.
CCCTCTGAGCAGTCTGCTGGGCACCAGCTGTCCCCTCCCAGGAGGCATCTTGACTTCCTCACTGATGAGAAGCCTCTTTTGTTTAAAGTGCCTATCGACAGTGCATAGTGAAATGCTGGGTTCCAGCTAATTAAGCTCAGCTGCATGGTGTGAAAACCCAGTGATCATGTATACGGAGCTGTGAAATGGAGTTTCAGGAAGGGTTCCTGAACGAGCTTAGGAAGGGCATTTGTGGCTGAACAGGACTTCAACAAGGAAGCAAGAGACCGCAGATGGGGATTAGGGGCTTGGAAAGTCGGGACAGATGTCTCACCTCCTTCCACTGGCTCTCTGCCTAGGTCAGGACCCTGCACACAGCCACCACCATTTCCCTCTGAGCCACACCTAGGGTCACTTACATCACCCTCATGCTAGGCCCCAAACTGGATCTGCCACCTCACACCGCCCAGAGATTAAGGCCAGTCACTTGCTTCTTGGGCCAGGCTCCCCATCAGCCATCAGGGCCAGGCTTGCCTCTTTCCTTCTTCTTCCTCCAGCCAGATGAATTTCCCCTCCTTCCTCCACCTGGGCTGAGGACAGGTATTTCCTCCTTTGACAAAGAAAGAAAAAGGCAACTGTTCTTCCCTCTTTCCCACGAGGGTCCCCAATTAAACTAGCTTTTTAAGCTTAAGTTGCTTCTCGGTCTATGAATGCTCAGTGATTGAGACTCACCTTCCAGGCTCCTGAACACTTAACATCCCTGTGCCTCAGTTCCCTCATCTGTAAAATGGAGTTAACAATACCCAACTCATAGGGCTACTGTGAGGATTAAATGAGTTAATACAGGCTAAGTGCTTTTGGGGAAAAAAAAAGCCTGGCGAATGTTAAGCCTTCAACAGTGGCTGTTTATCAGGGCTGCTGTGAATGACGGAACAAGCCATGTACTGCTCAAGGGCACCTGGCTGAGAGGTGAGGACAAATCCAGCTCACATGCCACTAGCCCAGCTACATGGCTTGGCTATGTCCACTGAGGTAAGGCCAGTATTTCCAAGTGGCATCAAGTGGCATCCTCTTGCCATGACAGAGCACTTTATTCTAATTCATGCGAAGGACTGAATAGGCCAGCAGCAGCCCTGGAGGTTATCATGAACAGTTCTCAGCATCCTTGTGGTTCTGTACCCATCCCCAGCAAGAGCTGTGTACCCGTCCCATCTTGTACACCCACTTCTGGGAACTTTCTCAGGGTGAATAAGTAGCTCAAGTCCAAACCACTCTGAAAATTATGGAAATCGATTTCCATAAAACCCGATTTTTGAGTGGGCACAACTAAGAGCCATCCCCTGGGACAGGTCACATGATCCAGGTAAACACGACCCCTGGGTGCACCCAGGAAGACTGAATGAGAGGAGGGTCCAGGATGGCCTGGTGTCATCCATAATAAAGTCCTGCTTCTCAGCTCCCAGCACGTTTGGAGCGCCTGCCCTTCCCAAGTACATTCTCCATCAAGCCCCACAGGCTGCCCTGCCACCTCATCCCTACTAGGGTGGACTCTCAACTCCAAACTTGGAACCAGACTCTTGGACTCTGAAGGCACCTTCTCCTGCTCAGTTATTTTGTGTGTGTGTGGGTGGGGGGGGCTGTGCAGCGGGGTGTGGGGTAAGAGAGGAGGTTAGAGACAGGGTCTCACTTTGTCACCCTGCATGGAGTACAGTGGCATGATCCTAGCTCTAAGTCTCGAACTCCTGGGCTCAAGCAATCCTCCCAAGCAAGCCTCCCAAAGCTCTGGGAAGACAGGCATAAACCACCCTGCTCAGCCTCTTTTCTGGCTTTGTTGATGGCCACCCCTCTCTACTGACAGCTGTGAAAGGAAAATACAACCTCAGGACCCCAAGCTCAGGATGCCAAAGGGAAAAGTTAAGCTTGGGAACTGAGTCATGTAAAAAACAAAACCAAAAACAAAACTGCGATCCTTTTGTTCCCAAACAGCTATAATTTCACATGCTTACTTTACTTTATCTTATGTAAAATGCAGATCTCCTAAGCATGAGAAGAATGCACCCAGGGTGAGCAGAGATTCAGTATAACTACTTCAGGGTTACCCACAAGTGGAGAAAATCTGAAGGCAGAATGGCCTGGAGCAGCAGCAACACACAGGGAATCGGCAAACAATGAAAGCCACTTAGGCAAGTGGGCTGGAGGAAGGACTCAAAAACACAGCCTTTGCTGTTTTCATAAGAAGGGGGAAAGACGGTAATCTACTTTTCTGATACTCTATTTTCAGGGGTATCCTGGGCCTAAAACTGCCCCAACCACAGAAGAACTTTAGCTGGCAGTCAGACCCGGTTTATAAAAGGCAAGAGCCCTGAGTCATATTAAAAAAAAAAAAGAACAAGAAAATAGACCGCGACCCCGATTTAGATCCAGAAGACCACAGTCCATATTGCGACCAATATCTGGTACTCTACGAGCTGTGAAAGGGTGCCTTTCTCACACCAGCAGAGGGCAAAGGCAAAATGACGCCCCTGCCTGGTTCTGTAAAACATCTTACCTTCCTGGTCGGCGGCATTTTTTTTTTTTAAGAGAAAAAGCGCTTTGGATGGGGAGTCCGGCCCTGGAACTCCTTGAGTCTTCATCTGGCAGCCAGAAGAGCGAAGTCAAAGGGAGGAGGTTGAGGGTGGGGTTAGGGGTGAAGTGGCAGAGAGTTACTCTCAGCCCCATGAGAAAGTCTGCACAGTATGGGGTCTGGTCTACTAATAGACCCGAAAGAGGAAGCGGCGGGGACTTTATCCGGCCTGAAGCAGCCCCATAACTTCACTACCCTGAACCGGGAAAAAAATAACATCACTCCTGTTCCTTTCTCACAGGAAAGGAGGCAAGGGGACAGGGAAAAGGGGGCGGCAAATATGAGCAGGGCGACCGGCTTTTCTTTCTGCGGCAGCGCTCTGCTCTGATGTGATTAGTAACGGACAGCCTGGGCGCTAGGAACAAAAACGTGGTCCCGCTCTGGGCCCCAAGGCTCCCCGCGCCTCGAGGAAGAGCCGCCCGCAGCCCTGGCTGCAGCGAGCGCCCAGGACGCACCCCCTGTGCGGCGGGAGCAGGACGCGTGACCGCGAGGAGACAATGCGCCCGCCTGGGCACGCGCGCTTTAAGAGGGTCTCCAAAGTCAGCCCCCACCCGGGGGCCGAGCAGGCGCCCCCGCTCCCGGCAGCCATCACCGGCACAGCTCCTCCCAGCTCGCGGTCTCCATCGCGCCCTTCTTCCTTCAGCACACTAGGCTGGCCCGGGACTTACGACTGGCCTGGGTCTCCGGTGCCTGGTCCCCGCCGCGGGAGGACCGCTCCAGCACAGGCTTTGCGCGCGGGTAGGGGGCCGGGGCGCTGCTGCTTGCAGGAGGCTGCGGCGGCGCGTGCGGCCCGACACTCAGAGGGACGCGGGGGAAGATGCCCCGGCTGGCTCCCGCCTTCTGGCCTCCATCGGCTGGCTTTACAGGACTTCAGAGTTACTCATTTCCTGGATGTCACAAAAACTTTTTCCTCCTTATAAGAACAAAACACCCGCCTCCACTCGCGGCTACGGAAGCTCCTTAAGGAGGACCGCGTGGGTTTCGGTGGTTGGACCCAGGATCCGCCGGGAAGATCTGTCCAGTGAGCCCCCAGAAACTCCAGCGGCATGGCAGAACTGGAGGGTGGCTGGGAGAGACGGAATCAGGCCACTGGAGTAAACTGGAGCGAGTGGACAGGGGCGCGGAGAGGACGCCCTTAAAAGTCGTTCTACGCCACGGAGCGGAAGGGGTTAAGTTATTACAAGTCGGGAGGGTTTTCTGCGGCGCGTTTTACAAGTGGCAGAATTCCTGGGGCCAGTCTCTTGGAGGAAAATATAAATCGAGACATAACGCCAGCCTTTTTCCCTGTTGCAGCTTAAAAGGATTAAAATAACTAACTTTTGTGATACACAAATGCCTGGTTGCTTTTCTCGGGATTTAACCAGGCACAAAGGACAACGGTGACCGGATGCTCTAGGGAGCCGTAGTTTCCAAACCTGGTTACTGTTGTGACTAGATGAAGTGTTACTACCCCTATGTTAGAAACGAGAGAACTGAGGCCTGGAGGAGCAGCAGGAGCATCCTGGTCGAGCTTAATAGTTTATGAAATCCATAACTTCCATGGTCTTCCCTTTGACGTGCCCAAATCCCGCAATCAGTAGAAAAGGCAGAGAAGGGTTTGAATGAATTCTACATTAAGCGGTTTTGGGGGCATCAAATGCCAGTGAAGGCACGTTGGGGAAATTGGAACCCACTGTCCAAAATGATCACCATTGCTACTGCTTTTTGGTCTTAGGTCACCTTCTTTTCGTCTTTTCCTTTAACACTTGCCTGCAAGACTTTAGGCTGGGTCTGAAAGATAAACAGGCAATGAGAAAATTTTCTAAAAATAGACTCCCTGGCCCTTGGCCCAGGGTACTTTTATTTTCAAGGTTCTACTGCTGCTCAAATTCTTTCCTTATGTAAGAGGTTATGGCAGAGTTTTGGGGGCCACTATGTGTGTTGGGGGTGGTGGGGGCGTCTGGGGAAACAGTCTTGAAAGAGCTGTGTATTTCCAAAATGTCTACAAGTTGGCCCAGGGGGTACTCACACCCTCTCCAAAGCAGGAAAGGGGAATTTCTGGGAAGTGAGAGCACTGGACTGAACTTTGTATTCCTTGGGCTAAGAGTTCAGGGTTATGCTGGAATGCCAAGGTTAGTGCTTGAATGCTCTCTGGGATTGTCCTCTCGTCTGCAAAGTTGTTTCAGCAATTTCTAACCAGTTACGTTTATTTATATAAGGAATATTTATTATATTTGTTTTGCTTTTAACATGATGATGTCACCTTCTGTGATCTGACTGGTTCCTGTCTGTTCTCAGGTCGCCCGTTCTAACCTGGCTTGTAAGTCGTTGGTCCTGTCAGAAGCAAATATAAAACTCAATTGTTTATTCTGGTCGCTAGCAGAATAGACAATTCCCATTGTAATTACAATAAGAGGCCGGGCACGGTGGCTCACGCCTGTAATCCCAGCACTTTGGGAGGCCAAGGTGGGCGGATCACGAGGTCAAGGGATCGAGACCATCCTGGCCAACACAGTGAAACCCTGTCTCTACTAAAACTACAAAAATATTAGCTGGGCGTGGTGGCACGCGCCTGTGGTCTCAGCTACTCCGGAGGCTGAGATGGAAGAATCTCTTGAACCCAGAAGGTGGAGATTGCAGTGAGCCAAGATTGTGCCACTGCACTCCAGCCTGGCGACAGGGCAAGACTCCGTCTCAAAAGAAAAAAAGAAAAAAAAGATATTACAATAAGAAATTAAAATGTTTAATGATAAGAAATTAAAATATTCTTTATATCATTTATTTTAATTATGTAATTTTAATTTCTTGAAATTAAGAATTATTGTTAATAATCATTAAGCTTATAATAAGAAATTAAAAACCAGACTAGGAAATGAACCACACAAGGATGTGAACTGGGAAATGTAATAAACAGGAAAGTTAGCCCCTTAAGTATCTGAGACAATAGAACAATTTGAAAAAGACTATAACATAGTTATGATCAAAATACAGAGACAAAATGATAGGACATGGGACTATGAAAAAAGAACAGGTAAATTTGGAAAAGTGCAGATATAATATGTAGAAATAAAAAGTTTAGTGATTTACATTTTAAAAACCTCAATGAGTGAAATTCTTTTTTTAAGGCAGTTACATCAGTCAAAAATCTAGTAAAAATAGCTTATTGAAAAGGGGAAAGAAAAGTAATTTATTAATCTCCTTTATGAATACTGTTTCAGAAATTTTAAATAATATATTAATAAATAGAATTCCAGCAGCACATCAAAGAATATTATGTCATTAATAGATCAAAAGAGAAACACCAAAAGATCATCACCCTATATGCTGAAAAAATTTGGCATCCAAATATAAACAAACCCTCTGTAATATGGTGAAAACGAAGGGTAAAGTTCAGCCCCCAAACCAGTGGGGAAATATTAGAAACCTTCATGTTAACATCAGTGCAAGATATGCATGTCCTCCTTCACGCCTGTTCTTTTTAAAAACTATCAATTAGGAATATGTTTGGCTGCAAGTAATGGAATACCATACTGTAATTTTTATAAGTGTCTAAGCTATAAAAGCCTTAAACAAATAAGGATTTATTTTTCTCACATAAGAAGCTTGTATATAGGTGGCTATTTTGGGTCAGTGCCTTGATAGTTTCAGGGCTGATCAAAGGATATGTGCATTTACTATTTTGATATATATTACAAAATTGCCCTCCAAAGAGATCTCAACCAATTTGAACTATTTATTTCCCATAGTATGACGATTGCCTTTTTTTCCACGTTGTTGTCAACACTGGGTATTTTCTATTATAACTTTAATTAGTTTGCTTCTTTTATAGATGAAAAAACCCCTAATCTGGGTGTTTTGGTTTACATTTCTTTAATTATGAGGGAGGCTGAACAGAACATTGTTATTGGCCACCTTTATGTTTTTATGTGTGAAGACTGTTACGATGCCCCCTATTTTTCTACTGGCTTGTTTATGTATATATGTGTGTGTGTGAAAGTAGATGGAATTTTCTTCATGATCAGTTAAGTGCTAGATGAGGCTTCAAATTCCACAGTGAAAGGTGACTTGTCAGCTGGGTGCAGTGCCTCCTGCTATAATCCCAGCACTTTGAAAGGCCAAGGTGGGCGGATCACTTGAGGTCACTAGTTTTAGACCAATCTGACCAACATGGCGAAACTCCATCTATACCAAAAAAAAAAAAAAAAAAAAAAAAAATTAGCCAGATGTGGTGGCACGTGCCTGTAATTCCAGCTACCCAGAAGGCTGAGGCACAAAAATTGCTGGCCCCTGGGAGGCAGAGGTTGCAGTGAGCCAAGATTGCGCCACTGCACTCCAGCCTGGGTGAGGGTGTGAGACCCTGTCTTAGAATAATAATAAAAAAAGGTGACTTGTGACAAAGTGAATCAACTGCAGGGCAGCTTCACACCACATCTCACAGTCAGGAGCACTGGACATTTAAAAAAAATTAAATACACAGGGACAGATTTCCTGTTCACCCCTATCTGTGATTATTCCAGTATATTGAATAAAAGGTATGACAATGGGAGAGACAGGAAGCCTATACTAGTCATGAAGCATCTGATGGAGGGAAAAAGGGCACTCCCCTTGATCTGGTCAATTTCCCACTACCCTGAATTCAACTTCACATGGAATTTCACAAGATAAATAGCAAGTTAGTTTACAGGATGTTTCACAGAACAGGCTGCTTTGGTGAGACCTCAGAGGTGTCAGCTGAACAAGATGAATGATTTGCATTTGGCTCTCTTATTCCTCAAGGTCAGTGTTGGCCACATCCCTCCTCTGGGAATGTTGGAGCCCACAGGGCCTTTAGAGATTATTTACTGACAAAAATGAAGTTCAGAGAAGTTAGGTCACATATTCAAGGTCACATTGCTGGTGAGTGACAATAATAGTAGCTAAAACTTCTGCCATGTGCTAGATATTACTCAAGCATTTTACACCTACCAACTCATTTAATCCTCATATCAACGCTGTGTGGAAGGAATCATTAGATTCTACAGAATCTATGTTTTTCAAAGATTTTTGAAAATACATTTTACTTCACAACCCAGTATACTCACATATACAAGTACATTATAATTGAAAGACAGATTCCTTAAAAACAGTTATGTTTACTAAATGTGATACAAATTGTTATGTTCCCTTTTCTTTTTACTCTTCCAATATGTTACCCTTTTTTGAAAAAAATGCAAAACTTATTAAATGAGTCAAGATCCAAACTTTGAAGAAAATCCTTTTTTTTTTTTTGAGATAGAGTCTCACTTTGTTGGTCGGGTGAGAGTGACAGTCAGCTTCACTGCAGCCTCAACCTCCCAGCCTCAATCAATCCTCCTGCCTCAGCCTCCTGAGTAGCTGGGACTACAGGTGTGTGCCACCATACCTGGCTAATTTTCCTGTTTTTTGCAGAGATGAGGTCTCACTATGTTGCCCAGGCTGGCCTCGAACTCCTGGGCTCAAGCGATCCTCCCACCTTGGCCTCCCAAAGTGCTGGGATTACAGGAGTGAGCTACCACACCTGACCCACTTAGGCTTTTTAACCAATCTGGTCCACTGGTTGGCTTGTGCACGTCCTTACCAGACCTGGGTAGGACACCAAACTGCAAGCTTGGCGTCTTGGGCAAGAAGCAAATGATCTAGCTTAACCAGTCATACCCAAAAGTAATCTGTCTGGGAGAAGAGAGCAGTTGCTTTTAAGTCAATAAAATTCAAGGCAGGTAAGATGACTGGGTAGTTATGATACTGCTGTCTCCTTCTCCTAGTAAAAATGCTTACCCGCTGTGGCTGCTCCCTCAGCACTTCTACCAGGTGCCTGACCTTTCAGTCTTCCTAATAAATCTGCCTGAACTTCATTGCCTCCTCAGGTGTCACAAGGGGAGTTTGTCTGGAGACCCTTTGGGAGCTGATGTCAAATGCTCCACAAATGTTCTGTTAAGTTAGCGCTGCAGTAGGCTAGAAAAGGAGAAGATTAAAGGAATAAAATATGCCCCGAACAGTTTTGGAGAGCAGTAGCCAGCGGGGACTCTGCTCTGTCATCTAAGGTGACCATAGGGTTGGCTGATAGATGATAACAATTTTCTGTAACATGCAGGCTTTTAATCTTCCCAACAGTCTGGAGGAAAAATGTTAGATATGGTGCCAGGATCAGTTTTTACCATGTCGTTAGAGGCCCCAGATGTAGTTTTTAGATTCCATAGACACTAAATCCAGCAATGCCACAAGAATGCCTGTGCAGACAGGATCTGTGTTGATGCAGGCTTTTGAAAAATTTTTTTTTTTTATATATACAAAGAAAACTCACTTCATCTAGCTTAAACAATAAGGTGATTTTGTTAGGAAGATACAAAGTATCTAGCAGAATCCAAGAGAGCAGGTGTTGCTGGGTCTCTCAAGGGACTGCCCCCAGGTTCCCACAGGGCATCAGCCATCAAGGAAGATGCCCCCTCCCACATCTTTCCCTTCCTCTTTTGGGTCTGTGGATTCCACTCATTTATTTGCCTTATTCTTCCCACCATACAGCCTGCCTTTCTCTGTCTCTCCTGGGCTTCACACGCTCATTTCCAGACCTGAGCAATGTTTGACTTGCTCTTGGTCCCTGTTGTAAATTCCCAGGAAAAATAATAGAATTGGCTTCATGTGGGGCAGGTCTCCACCTTGACCCATCAGCTCTGGCCCTGTGAAGGTGAGTAGAGTGGCCTAGAGCATCATGGCTTCAGGGAGGCACGTACTTCTGGGTCAGAGTTAGTAATCTCAGAGGAGATTGTGGATGATACAGACACCCCCAAAATAGCCTCTGGGATCTCTCTGATCTAGTAGAGAGGTAGATTTCTGTTAGGGCACAATTGCTTTGCATTACAGGCTAGGAATTTACATGTAGGTCTGCAAGTCAGTGTTTCTGCTTTTTTTTGGAGGTTTACTTCATATCTTCACTGTGTGCTATTGAAAAGGTGAACACTGGTATGTAATACTGTTCTTATTACTGTGTTACAGCACACAGCTGAGAAGTTCTAAGCGGATATTGACAGGAGGCAATTATATCCAGGTTTAAATAAGGAGCTTTGCAGAAGTATTATAGTTCATGATCATATATTTGAAATATCTGGCAGAACAAATGGGTGTGTTCTTCACTGTTCCTGGTCCTTGAGTTTGGAGGTACTTCTCTGCTATCCTTCCAAGGCTTTCTGCTATTCACCCATGCCCTTTTATCAACTTTAGTGTCCACCAGTACCTTGATAGGGACCCCACCCCATGTATTGCAGGATTTTTGCATTCTTGCCTTTGTTTCTGCCCAGTGCTGTTTCCCATACTTGAGATTCTTTTTACTTTCTTTCACATCTGTAACTCATACCTGTCATTTAGGGTCAAGTTCAAGAGTCATGTCTACCACGTCCTTTCTCTAAGATGTCATGGTTCACTGGGCTTCCTTAAGTTAGAACTCATTCAATAGTGATTCACTGAACAGTTATTTATACAGCAGAATGCTGGCTGGTTATATTAGTTTGCTAGGGCTGTTATAACAAAATACCATAGACTGGGTAGCTTAAAAAACAAAAATTGAGGCCAGGCACAGTGGCTCATGCCTGTAATCCCAGCACTTTGGGAGGCAGAGGCAGAAGGATCACTTGAGGTTAGGAGTTCGAGACCAGCCTGGCTAACATGGTGAAACCCTGTCTCTACCAAAAACATAAAAAATTATCCGGGTATGGTGGTGTGCACCTGTAGTCCCAGCTACTCAGGAGGCTGAGGCAGGAGAATCACTTGAACCTGGGAGGCGGAAATTGCAGTGAGCCGAGATCGTGCCACTGCACTTCAGCCTGCGCAACAGAGTGAGACTGTCTCAAACCACCCCCCAAACCAAAAAATAAAACCCAAAAATTGATTTCCTCACAGTTATGGAAGTTAGAAGTCCAAGATCAAGGTGTCAGCAGGTTTGAATTCTTCTGAAGCCCCTCTCTTTGTTGTGCAGATAGCCTCCTTTTCCCTGTCATTCCTTTGTGTGCACACATCACACACTTGGTGTCTCTTTGTGTGACCAATTTTCCTCTTCTTGTAAGGACACCAGTCTGATTGGATTAGGGCCCACCCTAACAGCCTTATTTTAGCTTAATCACTTCTTTAAAGGCTGTATCTCCAAATACCATCCCATTCTGAAGTAGGGGGCATCAGGGCTTTAACATATGAATTTTGGAGGGACGCAATTCAGCCCCTGACACCAAGGGAGACGGGGTGAAGAAGATGTGCACCATCTTAGTGCTCCTGTAGTTTGACAGTGTGGTAGGGAACACAGGTATTAAGCAAACATTTACATGACTAGGTCGTTAGTTACCACTGTGGGATGATCCTGGAAGTAGAATATACAATACTGGAAAAGGCAGTCTGGTGAAGTGAGACTGAAGGTAATCTGAAGAAGTGACATCTGAAAGAAGGATGGATGGGAGCCAGCCAGCTGAGGAGAGAAAGAGAGTCAAGTATTCCAGACAGGGAGATCAGCATTTGTGAATTCCAGGCAGTGAGAAAGAGCTTGGCTATCCAGGGAATTGAAAGAACCAGTGTAACAAGGAGTGAGTGATGGGAGCTGGCACCAGAAAGTCGAAAAGGCCAGATTACACAGGACCTTATTTACTGACATCCTTATTTCAGTGCGTACTATATCCTGTCTTGGACTGTTGTCAGAAAATCTTTTATGGGGCAGTGTTGGCGTGCACATTTTGCTTCTGCTTCTGCTCCTTGAGGGAGAAGATCCTGTCTTCAACTCCTTTTGTATTCCCTCTCCACAGTATGCAGCATAGGGCTGGGCATATAGCAACTGCTCAAGAAATAAATTAAGTGGGTATAATGAGAAACGAGATGAAAGAAGCACTCATTTGTCTAAATTAGGGGCTGACGCAATCTTGTTGGGTGTGTTTCTCCTAGAGACTATGAAAGGTGAGGACTTTTGGTACTATAATGCCACCTAGTGATTCTTCTTATTACAACAACACAGGGGAGCAGGGTGGTGACTAGCCTTCCGTAATCCAGAAAATTGGAAATCAAACATTTTGTTTCATCAGCATAAATTGATTTGTCCAACCACCCATCCTTTCATCCATTCATCCATCCGTGTTGATGCCCCCTGCATCTCTTTCCTATGAGCTGAACACATCACGTGCCTTTCTACCTTCCTGTGGTTCTCTGATTGCTCATATTTGGGTCTTTGTGTCCTCCCATAAGTAAGGCTTTCAGATATCAGTATCTGGATTCCCTGAGCTCCCACTGTGCTTTCTGTTAAATGTCATGTACTAAATGATACCATCATATTGTGTTAGAATTAACTGTAGATGTTCCCTTCTGTCTTTCCCTCAATACAGATTATGAATGCAAAGGGCAGTGACTCTGCCATAGTCATCTTGGTGCTTCTTGTGGGCAGCCTTGTGCCTACCATGCAGTAGGTTCTTTAAAAAATTGTTTACTGGATTGAATTGCTGTCACCTGTTCAGGCCATCTGCTTATGAAATCTCTTTTAGGAGATCCCCTGGAAATCGGAAGACACACAGCCCTGTACTTGACACCAGTGCGACATATGGGTGGCCAGGGCCCTCTAGGTCTTTATTTTTGTTATATACCTTCAGAAATGTTATGGAGTTTCTCTGAATCATGGCAATCCCACAAGCCAATGGTCCCAATGTGTAACCAGGTTTCCTGTAAACACACAAAACAGCCTGAGCTGGGTTGCCCATCCTATTTCATGCTCATTTCTATTAGCTTGGTTTACAGTGTGGTTCAGCCTCCTTCTCCAGTTAATCCACCACCTCTTCAGCAACTTCCATGTACATTACGACTCAGCCACATTTCCCTCCTTTTGTCCACTAGATACACAGTGTCAGGTCATGAATGAGATGTCACTGTACAATTGTCAATTTTCCCTGAATTAATTCATCAATCCAATACAGTTCTCATAAACTTGACAAACTTATTCTAAAAATTATTTGGGAGAATAAAGGTCCATGGATAGACAAAGCAATCTTGACACAGAAAAATTTGGAATGGGGAGCTTGCCCTTCAACCTTAATGACTAACTAAAAACCCACTGCAATCAAACCTTGTGGTACTGACACGCAAACAAACCAGAGAGCTCAGAACATACTCATGCCTATTTGGAAACTTTCTCAAGCCAATTTGGAAAGAATGAATTAACATGGGTTGTTGGAAAATTTGCTCACCCCACAGAGAAAAATATAGTGAGATCCCTATCTCACACCATATGGGAAGGAGAACTCCAGATGGGTTAGACAACTGAATGTAAAAAAGTAAAACTATAAAGCTAATAGAAAAAAATGATGGGAGAAGATTTTTATGACCTTCAGGTTAAGGAGGTCTAAATCATATAAAAAAGTATATAAAAAATGAAAGAAAGAGGGAAAAAATAGGAGCTAAAGAGCCACAGTATCAAAATTAAGGACTGTTGTTCCTTTAAGGACATAAAGGCAGAGTTTCCAGTCTTCTAACGCAGATTGATGTCCAGGCTTCACAAAGATATCTGCAAATCAAAAAGAAAAAGAAACAGACCAACAGAAAAATAGGCAAAGACTATGAAAAGGCAGTTTACAGAAGGGACTCTCAAGTAGCCTATGAATATATAAAGAAATGGTCAAAAAATTCATTAGTAGTTAGAGAAGTGAAAATGAAAGCAAAAAATGTGCTTACACTACTTTCATCATATTGACAGAAATTAGAAAATTGGCTAATTAAATGAGTCAATATTTGCAAAGCACTTAGAATAGTATCTGGCATTTACCAGACACTTTATGAGTGTTTCATAAAAAAGACCTACCACGTTCTGGAAGGGATGGATGGAAGTGTTGGCCGGAGATGCTTGTACAACACACTGGGGTGCAGCCTAGGGCAGTAACTCTGGTTGACAATCTTACAGTAAAGTTCTTGATAAGTACCAGGGTTTCTACTAGGCTAATGGGCATCGTTGTGCTTTTGGAAAACTGTTCACTTCTGGCCAGATGAGTTTGAAAAAGGCACACCCTCTAGATAGGTACAGCCTTCTAGGTTCATGACTTGGCTAGGGTACAAAGATATTGTGAGAATAAAAAGTGCACACCTTCTTCCAGCAGGGCACATGCATGGGAAAGAGAGTAGAGGCTGTTTTTCAGCCTCCATTGCTCCATGACTGGATGTCTTTGTGCAGGACGCAGCTGCATAATCAAATGTACCCATGCATCCCTAATGACTTTAACAATCTTACTCCTTGGCATATATTTCAGCGGAATTTGCACAGAGGTACATAAGGAACTATGGACAAGGACGATCATGGCTGTATTACTTGATGTATTGGAGAATTAGAGGCAGCCTTGTTACCTAATGCCTGGGAAATGGAAGTGAAATGTGGTGGATGCCCCTAATGAAACTCTGTGCAGTACTCAGAAGCAATGAAATAGGATATGCTTGCTGACTGCAACAAGGACAGATCCTTGAAAAGAATGTTGAGTGAAAAAAGTAGAACATAAGATAATCTCTAAAGTCCAGTAGCATTATTTATTTATTATTATTATTATTTTGAGATGGAGTCTGGCTCTGTTGCCAAGGCTGGAGTGCAGTGGCACGATCTTGGTTTACTGCAACCTTCGCCTCCCAGGTTGAAGCGATTCTCCTGCCTCAGCCTCCTGAGTAGCTGGGACTACAGGCACCTGCCACCACACCTGGTTAATTTTTGTATTTTTAGTAGAGACAGGGTTTCACCATGTTGGTCAGGATGGTCTCAAACTCCCAACTTTGTGATCCACCTGCCTTGGCCTCCCAAAGTGCTGGGATTACAGGCATGAGCCACCGTGCCCGGCCAGTAGCATTATTTAAACATTAAAAAAAACACACTGATAAAACTGCTATACATTTTCCAAAAATACATATGGACGCACAGTAGAATGAATGCCTGTGGGACTGAGGATAGGGTTGGGAGAAGAGATGAGGACAAAGGGGAAAAATAAATAAAACCAGAGAGGAGTCTTGCACATTTCAAGAACAAAGGAGTGTAATTACTTCAACTCTTTGTACCTGAAGTCCAGAAGGAGCAGAGGCGAAGGGGAGAGAAGAGGGCAAAGAAACGATTTTGGGAGAGGGGTCCCTGAAGGAAGGGAGATTTTCGCGATGTGGTGCTACATACATTTTTCCAGGGTGCCTTAAGCTCTGCACCCTATTTTTCTCACCACTAATATTAGATTAAACACTTTGAAGGCAGCGTCTGTGCTTTCTCTACTTCAGCTTTCCCTCTGTGTCTTGCACACAGTGTCTGTCTTACAAGGGTTGAACTGACTGGAGGTGAGATTATTCCACGTTGTCACAGAAGGCAGAGGGTAGCCGCCTGTCCTACCCTCATCCGGAACCTTCTGGTCCACATTTCCTTCCAAGCGTTAGTCCTCGGTTGTCCATGCTTGGCTCCCTAGTGTCCCCCACTGTCCTTTCTGGGTGGCCTCTTTCCATTCCCCCTTATCTTTCTCCTGGGTGTCTCCATCTGCGCACACCGTGGGACTCCTCCCAGTCTCTCAGGGGCGCCGCCCCTTCATTTCCTTGGCTCCGCCCCATTCACGACATATTTGCATATTCCTCTGAGGAACCCTGCCCAGGTGCCAGCCTCAGAAGCTCCTCCCCTTTCGAATTTCAGCTAGCGCCCCTAGGGGGCGTGGCGTTGCCAGGCGACGGGAGGACGCGCCGAGCGCCGGGTTTCCGCCCGGGGCGGGCGATAGAGACAGCGTGTCGCGCTTTTAGCTCCTTCCCTAGACTCCGGCCCAGCTCCTGCGATCTCCACAGCAGCCTCTGAGGCCGCCCCCAGAGAGCATCAGGATGGCCGAGGTCAGCAGTCAGCGCCCCTCTGTCGCCTCTCCTTTGACCCCTCCCCATTGTCCTCTCCTACTGACGATTGTCACAAACGGTGATGCCAATATTTCCCCCATCAACATCTTATCCCCCTGCACCCTCACTCCCTCGCCTTTCACCGGTGGCTGTGGCCGCTTTACTTCCCGTTTCTCCTTCAATTGTGTAGACTGCCCCCCCATCCCCACTGTGGCATTGGCGCTGTGCTAAGTGCAGTAGGAAATTAATGAATTTTGAAATCCACACGTGAAATGCACCCAGCCCTAGATTTTTAATCATGGAGTGACACCATAAGAGAGGCTCACTGAGAAATATTGGAGATATCTCACAGGGGAAACCTGAAAGAAGGCTTCACAGATGCCTGCTGTTATCCCAATCAATGGCCCTTGTCCACCTGTCACACCCTGATTTCCTAATGTGATCACCTGTCACACGTCTTCATTAAGTCTCTTCTGCCCATCACCACTGCTTGTGTGTTCATTGACTCCTGTGTTAATATCTCGTATCACCCCACCACTCCCCCATATTACAATACACCCCATTTTCAGCCTCTCCAATGAGGAGTCACTTCTGCAACCCTTCAATGTCTCCCTGTCTGCCCCTTAGCCCCCTTATTTATAACCTCAAGAGCCTCTGGTCCCTGTCATTACTTGGCATTCACAGTCCCCATCCACTATGGCCCTACCCAAAACCTTCATGGCCCCATCAGAGGCCTTCCCCATCACCCACCTCATGGTCTGTTCCAGCCAGGACCAGCTACATGGTTTGCAAGGCCTGATGCAAAGTGAAAACACAAAGCATCTTCAAAAATTACAAAGAATTTAAAGACAAAACAGCAGAGGATTCAACCAAGAATGGGGCCCTTCTGAGCAAGGCGCCCTGTGCACCTGACCAGTTTTCACTCCCACGAAGCCAGTCCAGACTCCATCTTCTTTCAGTACCATCATGCTCCACCCGCCTCCTGCCCCACCCCTTTCTAGTTACTCCCTTGTTTCCTCTGCACCATTCACATCCACTCATCATTCCATTTCCTCCATCTCTAGTCTAGCTTTATAAACGCCATCTTCCTGTGGTCAACACCTCCTTCCTTTCCTTATCATGGAATCTTTTTCATATCATCCTTCTTCCTCCCTCCTGGACTCCGTCACTCTCATCTCTCTCTGACGTTCATGCGCTGTGGCCTCATCACTCTTCCCCATTATCCATAGTCATTTGTATCTCTCTCTTTCCATTTCTTTCTTGTTCCTTCTAGTTCTTTATTTTTCCATTATTGCTTTTGAGTGTTTTCTCCTCTTTTCTCCCACTAGTCATCTTTGTTTATTTCATTCTTCATTCCCCATAGGGAAGCCCCAGCCTCAGAAGCACTGCCCGTCATTTCCTTGGCTCTGCCCTATTCAGTATATATTTGCATATTTCTCTGAGGAACCCTGCTCGGGTACTGGCCTCAGAAGCATCTCCACTTTATGGATTAGTTATTTCCATTTCCCTCTTTCCATTACTCCTCTCATCTCTTCCTTTCTTCTACTTTTCTTCTTACTTGACCTCAGCCAAATTTCTTGCCTCTGCTTTCACAATTCTCTACTTTCCCTCTGACCTCATCTTATATTGCAGTTCTCTCTCCCTTCTCCCCACTAATTGATATTCCCAGAACTTAGGACAGTGCCTGACACATAGCAAACACTCAATGAATAGGTGAAGGATAAAGAAATGCCACAGTTCCTCTCTAATCAGTTCATGTTGATTTCATGCTTCAGAAACAGATACTGTTATATGCTATAATAGTGGAAATACCAACTGTTTATTGGCCACAGCTAAGAGATAATTTTTGCTTTGCTTTAAAAAGTAATATAATTTTTAATGACAATATGAACAAATCTCTTTTGTTCCTAATAGTTTCTTTAAAACTTTTCCTTCTTTGGTATTTTTCCATTCCTGTGCTAAGTGCCAGGTATACAGGGAAAACTTGGACTGCAAACAAATCATTAGGCTGGTGATCAAGCGTTGACACTAATACCATTTACAGGGATGGAACCAAGAACATTGTCATGATAAATTTTTGTGTGTGCTTATGTTTAGCATCAACAAGGGAGAAGCACAGAGCAGCAGCAACACCATATTTTCTTAATATGGTTTTTCCTCCTTTGTGGAACTACTACATTTTGGTCTTTGCAATAATCTGCTTTTAGTCAGGAAGAAAAACCTCTGTGAATTTAAAATTAGTTCTAAAGTTGTTATACAAAATGCTATAGATATGCTTGTGACTCTACATTTATTTTAATTTCCAAAGACTGTGTTTTGCTTGCATGCCATCGTTAGAGATTTAATTAATAGTACAAGTGTTTTTGAAAATCAAATATATGTAGACTTTCTCCATATTGGGCAACACAGGCTTGTCAAAACAGAAGGTAAACTAGACTCCTTAAAATCTTCAGGATGAATTGAAATTTTACTTTATTACTGGGACTAGAGGTTGTTTCAGTTGATTTCTTTGATTAGCAAGTGTTGATGCCAGGGGCCTTTGTAGAATAGAATATTAAAACATAATGTTGCAAACATAAATAAGGCTTTGTAAGCCTTACCAGTCCTTTGCTTTAAAGTCTTGAGTGGTTCCCTGTGGCCTGCAGAATAATGCAATCCATACTCCTTTGAATGTAATTTTTCAGTGTCTCCACTGTGTGTTCCTAACTCTCTAGCTAGTGTTTTCCTTTCTTCTCCCTGTCATACCTCTTATTTTCTAAAATGTGTACAAATTTTTTTTAACTTTTATTTTAGGTTCAGGAATAAATGTGCAGGTTTGTTATATAGGTTAATTGCATGTAACAAGGGTTTGGTGTACAGATTGTTTTGTCACTCAAGTAATAAGCATAGTACCTGATAGATAATTTTTCAGTTCTGTACCTCCTCCCATCTTCCACCCTCAAGTAGGCCCCACTAGCTGTTGTTCCCTTCTTTGTATCCACGTGTACTTAGTGTTTAGCTCCCAGTTACAAGTGAGAACATGTGGTATTTGGTATTCTATTCCTGCATTTGTTAGTATAATGGCCTCCTACTCCATCCATGTTGCTGCAAAGGACATGATCTCATTCTTTTTTATGGCTGAGTAGTATTTCATGGTGTATATGTACCACATTTTCCCTTTCTTTTGGAGGGAGAGTCTCACTCTGTTGCCTGAGCTGGAGTGCAGTGGCAGGATCTCGGCTTACTATAATTTCCACCTCCCCGGTTCAAATGATTCTCCTGCCTCAGGCTCCTGAGTAGCGGTGCCCACCATCAAACCTGGCTAATTTTTGTATTTTTAGTAGAGACAGGGTTTCACCATGTTGGTCAGGCTGGTCTTGAACTCCTGACCTGAGGAGATCCACTTGCCTCGGCCTCCCAAAGTGCTGGGATTACAGGTGTGAGCCACTGCGCTCAGCCCATGTACCACATTTTCTTTATCTAGTCTACTGTAGATGGCATTCAAGTTGATTCTATGTCTTTGCTATTGTGAATAGTGCTGTGATGAACATATACATACATGTGTCTTTATAGTAGAATGATTTATATTCCTTTGGGTATATATTCAATGATGAAATTGCTGGGTTAAGTGGTAATTCTAAGTCCTTTGAAAAATTGTCACACTGTTTTCCACAATGGCTGAACTAATTTGCATTCCTACCAGCAGAGTATGTTCCCTTTTCTCCACAACCTTGCCAGCATCGGTTATTTTTTGGTTTTTTTAATGAAACCATTCTGACTGGTGTGAGATGGCATCTCATTGTGGTTTTGATTTGAATTTCTTTAATGATTAGCGATGTTGAGCATTTTTTTCATATGCTTGTTGTCTGTGTGTATGTCTTCTTTTGTAAAGTGTCTGTTCATATCCTTTGCCCACTTTTTAATGGGGTTGTTTTTTGCTTGTTATTTTGTTTAAGTTCCTTATAGAGTCGGAATATTAGACCTTTGTTGGACGCGTAGTTTGCAAATGTTTTCTCCCATTCTGTAGGTTGTCTGTTTACTCTGTTGATAGTTGTTTGTTTGTTTGTTTTTTTTTCCTGTGCAGAAGCTCTTTAGTTTAATTAGGTCCCATTTGTCAATTTTTGTTTCTGTTGCAGTTGCTTTTAGCATCTTTGTCATGAAATCCTTGTCAGGGCCTATGTCCAGAATGGTATTTCCCAGGTTATCTTCCAGGGTTTTTATAGTTTTAGGTTTTACATTTAAGTCTTTAATATATCTTGAATTGATTTTTGCATATGGTGTAAAGCAGGAGTCCAGTTTCAATCTTCTGCATATGGCTAGCCTGTTATCCTGGCACCATTTATTGGCTAGAGAATCCTTTTCCCATTGCTTTTTTATTGACTTTGTCAAAGATCAGATGGATATAGCTGTGCCGCGTTATTTCTGGACTCTCTATTCTGTTCCTTTCATCCCTCTTCTTCTTCAGGCAACTTTGATACTTGAATGGCCTTGAGCTTTGCTCAAGCTTTGCCATCTGCTGGGAATGCCCCTTTTCTCCATATTCACCTATGAAAATTCCACTCTTCTTTCTGGGCCTGCTCAAATGCCAATTCTTTTATGAGATTTATTTTTCTTTTAATTCTTGCTGCTGGGAATAATTCTCTTTCTGTGGGTTCATAGAGAACTTTATGATAGGGATCAAATTCTATGCTTTCATTGACTGCATTCATACCCCACCAGCAATTAAGTATAATTGCCCTGTGGATCAGCTGTTTATTTCTCATCTCGGTATCTTCTACAGGGTCCATCACAGAATTTATGCATAGAGATGTTCAATAAATACTGGCTCAGTGAATGAATAAATATATTAACCATATCCATTCTTCTTAATTATTATATTGTACTTAACAAGAAGTATTTGGATTTGTTTGCTAGAGCAGTCATAACAAAGTGCCACAAATTGGGTGGCTTACTCTAGTCTGAGCTCATCTTAACTTATTAAATAACTCTGTTTCAAATAAGGTCAGTTTGGCAGGGTTCAAAATACCTTTTTGGGAGACACAATTCAATCCTTAAAAGTAGAGAAATAAGAATTCCGATATAACTCACTCTTGGGTTCTCATCTAAGTAATAACCATACTTGCTTGAATTGTATCTATATGTCTGGGCTTATATTTTGAAAGAGTTTGTTACCCAGCTAACATGAAAAGCAAAGGTGGAAAAGTCCCATGAGTATTGCACAGGAGCATTTTAGTACACTGCTGGGCATGACCTAGCCTAAATTTCTTTCATATATATATATATATATATATATATATATATATATATATGAATATATATGGCAATATATATGGCAATGTGGTTTGCTGCCTCCATCCCTGTCACCTATATCTGGCATTTCTCCCCAGGTTATCCCTCCCCAACTCCCTACACCCCACTGTCCCACCCCTATTACCCCCCCACCAAAAGACCCCAGGGTGTGATTCTACCCACCCGGTGTCCAAGTGTTATAATTTTTCAAAATTTAAACCACTTGTTCCCCGTGGCTGCAAACTTACCACCCCCGGCCCGGTGGGGGGGGGGGGGTTGGGGGGGGGATGCCCGGGGTGGGGGGGGCATACGGGAGGGATAGCATTAGGAGAAATACCTAATGTATACCTATGTAACAAACCTGCACGTTCTGCACATGTACCCCAGAACTTAAAGCATAATTTAAAAAAAAAT